>WOXC01000820.1:750000-1002500 GCA_011680675.1 Gymnobelideus leadbeateri | reverse complement strand
GCTTCTCGCCTAATTTATGTGCTCTTCAAATCCATTCTGTTTTTTCACCCCACTGACATCTAACTTTTTTTTGGTTAGGCTAAAAATGTGAAATGTTATTTTCTATACAATAAGAAACCACTGAAAGTTTTGCATAGAATTGTGCATTGCCAAGATGACCTGCGACCCACTCAGGATGGTTTGGAGAGGGATGAGACCAGTGATGGAGAACTCCATAGGGAGATTATTGCAATAGTCAGGGAAGGCCTTAACTAGGGTGATGACAAAGGCAACAGAAAGGACAGGGCAGATTGAGAGACATTGTGGAAGCAGAATCCAGTAATGTCGGTAATGGATTTGTTGCAGGGACTGAAGATGAGGGAGGAAACATAGGTTACACCAAGTTTGCAAGCCAAGTGGTGCCATTTGCAGAAATGGAGAAGACAGAAAGAACTGGTTTGGGAGAAAAGATGAAGAGCTCCACTATGGACATCTGGAATTGGGCATACCGGTGGGATACCCAGGTAAAGATGCCCAATTGGCAATTGGAAATTTAGGCCTGCAACTCACAGGAGAAGTCATGACTGGAGATAAAGATTTGGCCATTATGTGACTAGAAATAAACTTAATGAGCAGAGGAGAATTGCCAAAGCAGAGAGGGTAGAGAGAGAAGAGCTGATGAAGATTGGGAAAATGCTGCATTTGAGGGATGGGAGGAGGCAGAGGACACTTGGCAGTCAAAGAAGCAGAAGAAATTAAGCAGAGTCTAATATCATAGCCTCTGAGGGATGAGAGGGTTTCAAGGGGGGTGATTCAGGGCTAAATGTAGCAGAGAGGTGAAGGAGGAGAATGCCAAAAAGATCTATCGATGAAGAGGTCATTGGCAGGCTAGAAGAAGGCAATTGCAATGGATTGGTAGAGCTGGAAGTCAGCCTGCAGAAAAGTGGAGAATTAGCAGGTGGATTCGCCCTCTTCCTGCTCCTCACAATACTATGGATGTATTTAAATGTCTGCGCATTGTATAAAGACAATGCTCTTAAGGGGGCACCATTTTTCACTTTGTGTTGCCAGAGTTAAGACAGTGCCTAGTAATAATAACAAAGCATTTGATAAGTGTGATCTGGTTTATCCTCATAATAACAATACTGAGAGGTAGGTGCTATTATTAGCCCCATTTTACAAATAAGGAAAATGAAATATAGGTTAAGTGACTTGTCCAGGATCACTCAGCTATAAAGTCCCAAAGGCTGGATTCGAGCCCAGGTGTTCATGACTCCAAGTCTAGTATCCACTGTTCTACCTGGCTACCTAAGTAAGGTACTAAGTAAATGCTTGTTGGACTAAATTAGAGGCTTTTAATCTATGGCTTATGGCTACACTCATTCAGTTCCATAGGTTTTTGAGGGATTAACTCAGATATACTTTAGTGTGTTGGACAGAAAAGTATACAATATTCTCCTTCCCAAATTCTATTGACTCTAGTCGGAGAGATAAGACTGATATATATGCAGGCTGTTTGTAGAGTTTTATGATTTAATAGCTTTTTATTTGGTAGCTATTAAAGCTTAAACCTGCACTAAAGCTTTTGGGACACCCTGTATAAAACTCTATTCAAATAACCACATAAAACAGTGCAGGGGTAGATACTAAAACAGAGGCTATTGTCAGGATCCCATGGCCTCTGGCTGTCAGAATTCCAAAACTTTTAACACAGACATGCTGGTGAGAATGAGAATGGAGAAGTACCCCATGGTACAATGGAAAGAGTGGAGGAATCAGTCAGAGAACCTGGGTTTCAATCATAAATCCACCACTAACTGTGTATGTGACCCTGGATGAGTCACTTTTCCTTGATAAGCCTCAGTTTACTCGTATAAAATAAGGAGGGTGGACTAGAGGACTGTGAGACCCCTTTCTGGCTCACTCACTGACCCTGTGATAAGGTGATGTGGTACCCTTTAATCACCGCTCACCCATGAAGGGTACTCAATGGCCACAGCCTTAGGCAACTTTGGGTACAGAAGACTGTCCCCAGGGACACTGCACATGGGAGAATAGAGAAAGTCACCCAAAGGAGCAGACTCTTCAGGGACACATCATTCTGTGATACTGAAGTCCCATGGTTCCTTACTTTCTCTTTGCTGACAACACCTAACAACCACCAGGGCATCACAGACTAGTGTGAGCCCAGAAATCCCAGGGTGAAGGAGTGGCTGGTCAGAAAGCAGCACTCCTGGAAGAAGGGGCTGCCTTCCTCCTCCACAAGCAAGTGGGATGTTACAAATGAGTATAAACAGGAAGAACATCGCTAGGTCAGAACAAGGAGAGAACAGAACTAGCTGGAGAAGATGCCCGGGCCTTTCGAGCAAGTGCCAACTGTCAAAGGAGAATTTAACCATCAACCATTAACCATGGCTTAAAACTGCATCCCAGGCCATATAACATAGCAGCAAGTGAGGGTCATCTAACTTGTCTCTGCCACCTCTGTTCTCTAGGGAACATTTCAGGGCAACTGAACACCGGCCCATCTTGTTCCATGGATAGAGGCCAAGCAGCACGTTTGCTTGGATCCAGCAGCCACCTTCCAAAGCAATCACGATCACACATGCTGGGGACATTAGCTGGTGAAACTGGGCCAAGCTGAGGCAGGCAGAACCTCCCCGCAAGCTGTCACACCAGGATCAGATGACGGCCTGGCCTCGGACGCAGCCGTGCCTGGCTGCCCATCCATCTCCTCTGACATCTTAACAACTGAGAACATGGGAAATAAATTCAGGCAATAAGGACTCGGGGAGCCCAGGACAATGCTGGCTCAGTCATCAGTTCCTTGAGGGCAGGGATGACATCTTATAGATTATTGTCACGATATGTTGTCCAGATTTCACTGGTTTTGGGAACTTCCTGGGGTGAAAACTCTCTCCATCGATACAGAAGAGATACTTGTCTATAACTTAGAGTTCTAGAAAGCTTCCCCAGGCACAGGGAAGTTAAGCAATTGGCCAGAGTAAACCAGCAAGGGTGTCAGAAGACATCTGGAGCCCAGGTGTTCCTGGCCTGGATGCCAAATCTCGAGGCACTAGAACATATATTATTATTAATATTGTTGTTTCTAGAATAAATGAAGGAACTAAACGCCCTTGCACAAGGGTCTATGTATGTTTGCTGATGACAATACAGGACCTCAGAGATGGGTTTCCAGGTTACCTACACCTAATACTGGCTTCCATTGTAAATGCTCCCAATCACGATGCTTTCCTAGGGAAGGAAGGAATGAAAAAAATAAGACAATGTATGCAATGCCAGGAGCATTGGACTTCAAGGAAGAAGACTGCTGGCTGTGTGGTCTTGGGTAAGCCATTTCACATCTGGGCCTCAGTTTCCTCCCCTGCAAAATGAAGTTAGGCTACGTGATGTTTGAGTTTTAACAATATAGGTTCTAAATGGTGTAATTTTCCCTTCTAAGGTTCCTCTCAGTGGGATCATTAGATTTTCTATTTTCTATGGCATTCCTGCCTGTGGGCAGCTCCTACCCTAGCCTCCCGATGCAGGTGATGAGAGCGGTTAACTTTTACATCGTGCTTTGAGACTTCGAGGCAATTTATAAATGATCTCTGTTTTCTTCACAACAGCCCTGGGAGGGAGGGGGGATTATTGTTCATATTTTTAAAGGAGGAAGCTGAGGCAGACAGAGGCTAAGTGACTTCCCCAGGGTCATATCACTAATATGTCTGAGTCTACATTTGAATTCAGGTCTTTCTGATTCCAGGTCTAAAGCTCTATCCACTCAGCCACCTAGCTGCCTTTTGTGTTCTATGTTCTAATATTCCATGGGCTAGGGACCCTTCCAAAGCAAAAATTCCAGGGTCTAACATTCCATGTTTTAAGGAACCTTCTGATACTCTGTGTTTCAAAGTGTCTTCCTCTCTCTACCATGGGGTCCTCTGATATTCTACGAAGTTCTGAAGTCCCTTCCCCCATAGTTCTGATTCCATGAGAATCTGCCAGGTCATGGCCTGGAATAAAGACAGTGACTATAAAATGAAAAACGTGAGACCATGACATGGTCAATTTGGTGGTTTAATCTCTCTCTTGAACTCCAGTCACACTCCATCAGCTTCCTGCTGTCTCCTCCTAAATGTCCTCTCAGCCTTTCCAGCTCAACGTGTTCAAAACCGAGCTCATTATCTTCCCTTCTGAAACCTCCTGCCCATCCAGGCCTCCCTCTTTCTGTTAAGGTACTGCCAGCATCCTAATCACCAAGATGTATAACCCCAGAGTCAGCCCTTCCTCCTCCTCTCTGTCCACCCTCATACCCAATCAGCTGCCAAGTGACTGAGGCAGCTAGAGGGCAGAGGGAGTAAAGGGCTTGCCAAATGAATCCTGCCTCAGACACTACCTGTGTGACCCTGGACAAGTCCCTTGACCTCTTTCTGTCTCTCACAGCTCTAAGCCAGTCTCTAGGATGATAGATTGCTTAGAAGGTGCCCACCTAGAGGGAATTTCCCCATCCAGGATTTTCCTATCCCAGTGAAATCACAGGCACAGTCCGTGTCTTAATTATTTCAAATGACTAATCCACAAAACTTCATTGGTTGTCTCTGATAGCCTAGGCAGCATTAGAGACCTTGGGGACACAGACAAAAAAAGGGAACAGTCCCTGCCCTCTAGAGTTCTACTATAAGATCCCTGTATCCCCACCCCACCCCCACACGTAAAAAAAGTAAGTTAATTGAAGACAGGGACTGATTCTTATGTGTCTTTTTATCTCCCCCAGCTTGGCATACAGGAGCACTCCACAAAAGTCCAACAAACTGAATGGAACCACAGTGAGAATCTAAAAGACCCCCAACGATGTTCTCTGTGGTATACACAACCTAAGAGGTTGTTGTCCTACAAGGAGTGAGAAATGTAGACTTGGAACGTGGTGAAGAGGTACAGCCTTCAAGAAAAACACGTACCTCTTCACATTGATGTACAGAGCCTGGAGAGGTCTGCTTCCAGCCTTCCTTCCCAGACTTGTTCCACATTACTCCCCCTCACATACTCTGTGTTCCTACCAAACTCCCCTACTTAGAGCTTGGCATTCCATCCATGTTGGCCCCCACATTAGGATTGCCTCTCGTCCTCCCCTTCACCTCTGAAAGGCACTGACTTCCCTCCAGGCTCTGTTCCTGTGCAAGCCTTCCCTGATTTCTCTCATGGACTCTTCACCATATTTATATCACAGAACCATCAGGAAGCCTGGTGAAGCCCGTGGACCACTGCTCAGTCATGGCTCTAAATGTGTAAACTAAAATACATCGGATTGCAAAGGAACCGATTATACTGAAACTCAGCTATCCCAATATTTAAAACAACACCAGCCCATAGACACACACCCTTTCTCTTTCTTTCTCAAATTCTCACACAAGTCCTTCTCATTTTACGTTTATATCTCCTCCCACCTCAAGTAGAATGGGAGCTTTGTGAGGGGAAGGGTGTTTTGTTTTTTTTGTTTGTTTGTTTTTTACTGACTTTTGTAATCAGAGCCTGTACAGGCATCTCATAACTGTTTGCTGTCTAGTGAAAAAAGGGACTTTGAATTGTCTACTGACCTGGAACTGGGTGGGCATGCAAAGTTCATAAAGGACCACAGCTTCCCTGTCGCTTTTTTACTGACTGGGTTTGAATGAGTGAGGCAATAATTGCTGTAAGCCTCCAGATTCAGAGAGAGAGGTAGGAGCAAAGACAGACAGATGAGCATCTCCCCCATCCCCTACCCCCATCCCTAGGCTGACACATGGGTGTGAACATAGCAACTGCCTCTTCACCTCTATGCACTTATCCTTTCCTGCTCTTGACTGATTGAGGGCTGGGGATAGAATGGACCAGGGGTGACCTTGTGAGGTCTTTATTTTTTAATCCCTTAAATTAAAAAAAAAATTATTCTGAATTTGACAAACATTTCCATGTACAAAGACCACAAAAAAAGAAAATTGCAAAGAAAACTATAAATCTCCACTAAGTGCTGCTTATTTCCATTTTAAACATATACTAACCATCTCAATACATTTATTTTAAGGCTTGTTTATATATCTCACTGAACTTTCTTGTGTCTTGTCTTGTGTATTCTTTTAAATGCTTCAAAGACATTCTTTTTCTGATCGAGGAGTATCATGATCAACTCCTTTTTCCCAATTAAAAAAAAAATCCCTCCCTTGTAATAGGTAATCACAGACAAGCAAAAGTGCTTTATTCATTGACCTGTCCAAAAATTCTTTCCTGTCCTACATCCTACCATCACCTCTCTGTCAGGTGACAGGAGGCATGCTTCATCATCATCAGTCCTTTTAAGTCATTGAATTGGCTAGAGACCTTGGGTCTTTCAATGTTATTTTTCTTTACAATGTTGCAATGTGGTATAAATCATTCTCTGCTTCAGTTCCTGGAAGTCTTCCCATGTTTCTGTAAGTCTGTCTTTTTTAGCATTTCTTGCAGAGTAACAGTAGAACATTTTATTCACTTATCATAAGTTCAGCTATTTTGCCAATTATGTGAACCTTCTTCATTTCCACTTCTTTGCTACCCCTCCAAAAAGCACCAATATGAATATTGTGTATGTATTTGTATTCCCAATGCTTGCCCAGTGGTGCCTGGCAATCAGTAGAAGCTTAATAAATGCTTGTTGGTTGATTGACTGACCCAGTGACAGCATTACTTGGTATACCCTCTCCCCCTACCTAGATCAAAAAGAGAGAGATAGAAAGAACACATATGTACAAAAATATCCATAAAATGTTCTCACTTTTTGTTGTTGTGAAATCTTGAAAGGGCCAGAATGGAGTTTGCCCCTAGAGCCACCCCATGGAGTGGCCTGTGGAATGGATGCCACGAGTCAAAGGAGCAGACCGTTGAGCAGCCATGGGGCCATTATTAGAAAGATGACTGCCTACCCTGCATTTAGAAGGAAATTTGGGTGGGGGGGGGTGAGTGCTTTGTGGCAAAATTAAAGTTTATGGGTGAGGTGGTATAGAGAAGAATATGCCCTTGGGGGGAAGGGGGTTCTTGGTATAACTTCTTAGTAAATATCCCTTTGTAAAAGCTAATTAATATTCATTGATCAAATGATATCAAGCCACTAATCACTGGGTCAATCAATGATATAAGGGAAATACTAACTGTCACTGGATTGACAATGGGGAGAACACACCAAGATGAGGGCTCCATCTGATGGTATTAGAAAGAACTCAGCAGGCCCTGGTTGGTCTAAGTACCCTTAGAACCCTGAGGGGAAGCTAGAGTCCAGCTTGGGAGAGGAGGCGTCAAAAGAAGGACCCCTCAGACCTTCAAAGGGCCACATCTTTTCTCTCGGCATCTCCGGTGCCTTGCTTAATAAATACCTGTTGGACTGGACTAGACAGAGATTAAGATTTGTGAGATTTCTTTCATAGATATAATAGAAGTCTGGGGTGAGAACAAAACCACCCAGGGGGAGGGGGAAGTGAAGGGGATCAAGGACATACTCCTGAGAAACATTTACTTTAAAGGATCAGGAAGAGGGACAAGAACCCAGAGACAGACACAGAGATCATGGTAAAAGATGTAAGAGTAAAACCAAGACAATGTCTCAGTGGAGGAAATACAGTGATCCAGATAATTCAACATTGGAGCAGCTTGGTGGTCCTATAGTGGATAGAGGACTGGCTCTGGAGTCCAAAAGACTTGAGTTCAAATCTGACCTCAGACAATTACTGGCTGTGTGACCTTGGGCAAGTCACTCAACTCTAATTGCTTCCAAAAAAATTCAATATTGCACAGGGAATGAGAATTAGTGGCTGCAGGTGGGAAAGGAGAAACCATTTTTTGTCTATATTCAGAGGCAAACGATGACTTTTCAGGAAGCAGGGTCACGATATTATAAAAGGAAAGAGTTATAAAATGAAACTGAAGTTTGTAATTATATTGACCAACCTGGACCCAAAGAAGAGTTAAGGAAATGCACCTCCCGACCTTCATTGCAGAGGTGGGGACCATAGGTCTGCAGTAGTATATACACTGTCACACACAATTCACCTGTAGGTTGCTTTTGCTAGAGTTATTTTTATGCTTTGGTTTTTTTTTTATCTTTGTTACAAGGGATACAATAAGAAATTGATGTGTTAGGAACACAAAAGGCAATAGTAATTTTTTTTAGAGGAAAACAGTTTCAGCAGAGTGCTTCAGGCAGTCAGGTCTCAACATTTCAAGAAAAGACTGGGTGATAAGAAAGTGAAGGCAACAGGTAGAGATGGTTTGTAAAATAAGTTTGACCATGGAAAAGCACTATGCCAGTCACTAGATGAGGGCAGAAAGGTTCTTTCTTAGATTGGGGTAGGTATTTTGTAGGAAGCTGGAAAGTCAGACAGAGAGAGAGAAAGATGGGAAGACTGAAGATGGAGAAAAGCAGGGATTGTAGCTGGACCAAAGTCCTGGTGTCAGGGTAGGGAAGTGCTTCCTAATCTTCTCAATTCAGGATGCCACATCTTGGTGGCACCATGCCCTCACTCCATGTAAAGTACTCTCAAGGATGCTTTTTAAATTGTTTTCCCATGCTCCCTTAGGAAATGTAACCCTTAGAATGCCAACTGTCAGAACTCAAAGATCACCAGGCATTCTTCTCCCTTTGGCTGCCTCCATACATTCACCTGTAAGACCAAATTCCAGGGCCGCTAGGTGGTGCAGTGAATAGAGCACTGACCCTGGAGTCAGGAGGACCTGAGTTCAAATTTGACCTCAGACACTTAACACAAAAACTAGCCGTGTGACCTTGGGCAAGTCACTTAACCCCAATTGCCCTCCAAAAAAAAAAAAAGGCAAAAAAAAGACCAAATTCCAACAATCTTCCATCCTCAAACAAGGTCTCAACAAGCAGGGACCTGTGCCAAGAAAGTGCTTTGGAGGAGCAGAATTGTTTAAAAGGATGCCGGGTTGGCATTCCTGAGCCAGACTTTTCTCCTGGCTCTGCAAGTGTCTTCCCTTCTGGGTCTCAGTTTTCTCATCTATAGCATGAGTAGGTTGGATTAGATGACATCTGAGGGTCCTCCCAACTCTAATGCTCTATTCCATAGTTCTAAAGTCATCCAGCTCCCTTAGGCTACTTAATTTACTGAATTCGCCTCTCCCCCACCTCTGAGACTTTGTACTGATTACAGCTGATGCTTGAGGGCTCTGCCTCCCCACCTCTCATCATCCCTTTGGTTCTCAGCATTCCTTCAAGAGTCAACTTTAGTCCCATCAACATTAAGTGACTTCTTCTGGCTGCCCTCACCCCCAGCTCCCAGCTCTCAGCTGACTTTAGACCTATGCTATACACACCTTTATGTGGTCCTTGAGGGCATGGGCTACTCCTTGCCTCTTTATATGCCAACCCTTAGGACATTGCCCAGCATATTGTAGGTACTGAATAAATGTATGTTAACTGACTCACTATCATGGTCTTAGGTCTCTCCCAGCTATGATTTCTTTGTAATTTATTCTCCAACATCCTGTGTCCTAATGTCCCTTGGAGGTTCAAAATTCTGTGATGCACTGATGTCTAATGGTCCCAAATTGTGGAGGGAAATTTTACCCTAAAATGTGAATTTTGATTAGCTTTGCACAAGAAAAAAATCAATTAATACCAGATTATATAAATTAAAGTTCTAGTCTGCCTTCAGCAGTTCAATTTGAAGCTTGGATTAATGCCTTTGCTACTTACTGTCCTCCCCCGATCCCTTGAATGCTGATTTAATGAGGAATTCCTACCTACCCTACCCACATACCACATACCTAAGGAGCGGCAGAGAAAGCTAGCTATTGTTTCATTTCTTTGAAACAAGAATCCACTTTAGAAAATAGCTAAAGAGAGAGGCAAGCTGTTTCCCAAGCTCTCTTTCTCATTTCTCCAACTTTTGCACTAAAGGCAAGTGAACCAAGTGCCCAGTGACTATGAGATCTGGCCTTAGAAAGTACTTAAGGTCTGGGAGTGGTTTTGCATACTGTTCTCCAATAGACCTTCACAGCAATCCTGGGAGGTGGGCATTAAGTATTACCCTCATTCTCAGAATGACAAGACAGAGTCTCCCCAAAGGGGTTAGGTGACCACTCCAGAGTCACTCAGCTGGTAAGTTCTCAAGGCACCACAGCTGCCTCTCTGCATGGAAGGAGTGGGCTCTGTTGTTGGTAATGTTCATTTTCCTAAACAAGTTAACAGAAATGCATACAAGACAGCTGGTGACTTGGTGGGTAAAGTGCTAGACTTGGAGAAAGAAAGACCTGAATTCAAATCCAGCTTCAGACACTTACTAGCTGTGTAACCCTGGGCAAGGGACTCCTCTCTCAGACTTACTTCCTTCATCTATAAAATGGGAATAATAGCAAGTATATCATAAGACTGTCTTGAGAGTGAACAGTATGTAAAGAATTACATGGATGCAAGTTCTATTATCTTTTTTTTTCTCAGATCAGCCCTATTCTTTCTCTCTACGATTATGAAAAGCTACAAGGGTCAGGAGTGCCCAGACCCTTCTTGACTTTTATATTCAGCATTATCACAACAGGGGGAGCCCCCACAGTAGACAGGGAGGAGGAGTGGATTAAGCAAGTCTTGGCTTATTCACCAGACTGCAGAACACTAATTTAGGCATCGTGCAGATGAGAACTAATGTTGCAAGAGAATTTTGCAGTGAATCAGAGCAGTGTATTTTAATGCAAAAAGGACTAGCTTTGGAGTCAGTTCTGCCATGTAAAATGTGTTAAGCTTAGGAAGGTCTCTGGGCTTCAGTTTTCTCACCTGTAAAATCAGGAGCTTGAATGTTTTTCAGTTCTAAATCTTATGATCCTATTAGGTTTTAGGTGATAGAAATACTGGTCTATAGCTAATAGTTGGGATGGTGCATAATTAATTTTCCCTTTTAATTTCAGAAGATGGGGGGTAGGAGAGAGAGGGTCAGTGACTTAATTATTTGGCACTCTCTGGGTCCTGAATATAAAAACCAAAGCAAACCAAAAAAAGGATTATTGGGGCAGAGCTGGCACCTCCTTATGGGATGAGGTTTGGTCTGGGATTCAGCCAATGAGTTCTGTCTCTTGGCTTCTATCTATCCATCCATCTATCTATCTGTCTGTCTATCCATCCATCCATCTATCTATCTATCCATGTATCTGTCCATCTTTCTATCTATATATCTGTCTGTCTCTGTCTACTTATTATCTGTCTATCTACCTATCATCTATCTATCTATCTACCTAACTATTTATATTTAAATACCAGCCAATGATGTTCTGTGGTCAGATTAAGAAGTGATTGGAAGGTGGGCATTCAGCCATTTTTCTATGGCTCAATATATTATGACAGAAACCAAGCTGGATGAACTTTTAGCATGGGCAGGCTTTGGCTACCACTTACCTTAATCACCAAACACTGGGCAGTTTGCAGGAATCAAATTCATACCCCAAAATATCAGTCCAAAATGGGTATTCAAAAAGGATATCATAGATTCCGAAGGCAATTCTAAAAAATTAAATACCACCCCACTCCTAAGCCAATTTTTTGAGCAATGACAGTCTCTCTAAAATAAGTTCACGGCTGCCCCCAAAGGCATCTATCACTCATTTGCTGGAGAACTGTAAACATTCAAAGGGCACTTAGAGAGACCTTACACTAGTTTTTAGACACCAATGCAAAACCAAAACATTCCCTGCCCTCAGAAAGTTTACATTCTAATGGCACAAGATGATAAATTGTGAACTGGAAGAGGTTTGATAGGTCATCTAATTCAACTTTCCTTTACATTTGGGCAAACTTTGGCCAAGGAAAACTAATGGCTTGCCCAAGGTCTCTGGTAGTAAGTGTAAGAACTGGGATTTGAAATCAGATCTGAGTTCAGCAAGTTTTAGATCATAGGTTTGGATCTGGGAAAACATTTAGAGATCAGGCTCTGGAACTGTGTTTCTGCTTGTTTATTTGTTTAAACATATACTTTGATACCTATATTTCAATATCATAGCTTTGAGGGCTTTAAAATAGGAAGGGCAAGCTCAGAAAGAGAGCTGGAATTTTCACTCTTTGCAAAGTTTAATTCAAAGTTCAGTTTAAGAAGCATTAATATGCATTGCTTGTAGTAGTGGCCAGGAATGTTATCACTACAGATGTGGAAGGAACCTTGGAAGATAATGAGTGAATGGAAAGGTCTTTGAGGTGAAGGACTCTTTTGTTCAGTCCTGGGGCTCTGGGGCCTGGCATACAGGAAGCACCTTATAAAAGCTTAGTGGTTTAACTTGTTTTGAAGGTAATGGTGATAATAACTGACATTTACACAGTATATATATTTGGGGACATTTCATGTGTAATAGCTCATGTGAGCCTCATAACCCCATTGTACAGATGAGGAAACTGAGGCAGACTAAGGTCAAGCGTCTAGCCCAGGGCCACACAGCCCATAAGTGTTGGAAGGGAGACTGTTATGGGAATGGGAACCTGCAGATCTTCCCTGCCCCTGGATCCTTTGATAGACTTAAGTGACTCTGAGAACGTTCTTTGATTTGAAAATATGCTCTGCCCCTTAATAGACTGAATGTGGTCACATGGAGCCTGTGGTGGGAGGCTTGTTTTTCAGGAATGCCCACACCTTGGTGCTCTGTAATTGGGCAGTGGGTCAAGAGGGTTGTAACATTCTCTGAGCCAGGAGAAGGCTAGATATACTTCTGATGGGAGGTTTTGCTTTAAGAAGAGTTGTGTGATTTGACCAGATGAGACTGGGCAGCTGTTGAGCCCCCGGCTTTGAAAACCCAGATGTTGATGCTTCCCTCTCTGGTAACTGATTAGGTATGGATGTAATGGTCAGACATCTGGAAGCCTGTCTGCTGGTCTGTTTCTCTGTCTGCTTGTAACTTCTGCTTGTAACTTTTTTGTATTCTCTGAAGTTCAGGGTACTGACTTTTTCCCCTGAACTGGGTAAATGATATATGTTTGATTGATTAAAGTAAGATTAACCCATTTTGAGTTGCTTTCCTTTAGAAAAGCAGATCTAGGAACCTGTGTTGGCAGCCACCCAGGGTATGCTAAGGTGCTTGCTACTACAGAGACTTGAGTCCAGATCTTCCTGACTCCTGATGCACCATTCTGTCTCCTGAGCCAAACTTTCCCCTCATTTTACAAAGGAGGAAACTGCCCAAAGAGATCAAAGGATTTGCCTGAAGTCACCTGCATTGTAAGTGTCAACGCCAGGATTAAAATCCTGAGCTCCACATCCCACTTTTGACATTGCCTGTCTGTGCACCCTGGGATGAGACATGACCTCCGGGGCCAGAGTTTCCCACTACAAAATAGAGGAATTGAGCTGGATGGCCTTGGAGGACCCTGCCAGCTCAACATTCAGGATGCTCTGATCCAGCTTCTTGTGACTCTAAACTCAGTGTGATTTCCCCCACAAATGCAGAGAATTCTTCAGATTATTTCAGATGTAGTAATAACAACTCACAAAATATTGCTTAAAAGTTTGCAAAAGCACTTTACATAGGTCATCTCATTGAGTTGTACAGCAACACTCTAAAGCAGGGACTACTATAATCTCCAATTTTATTTTGTTGTTGTTCATTTATTTCACTTGTGTTCAACTCTTCCTGACCCAATTTGGGGTTTTCTTGGCAAAGATACTGGAGTATTTTTGCCATTTCCTTCTCCAGCTCATTTTACGGATGAGGAAATTAAGGCAAACAAGGTGAAGTGACTTGCCCAAGGTCACACAGCTAGTAAATGTCTGAAACTGGATTTGAATCCAAGTCTTTCTGACTCCAGACCTAGGACTAGAAACTGAAGCTGAGAAAGGTTGTGCTTTGTCTAACACCACATTAGCTGTAACTGTATGCTAAGGTACTTGGGCTCTTTCTGAGATCAATTTAAGGTCTCCAGTCTCAGGACCAGCTTGTGTCTTTTCTCCCTACTCACGAATGTGAGACAGCATAGAACTGAGTTGGCAGGGTGCTAAGAGATCACTTGACCCAAACCTCTCATTTTATAGAACCCTCTGGGGGCACCAAAGTACAGAGAGCACTGGACCTGGAGTCAGGAAACCCGGGTTCAAATCTAGTCTTTGACACTATCTGTGTGACTCTGGCCAAGTCACTTAACCACTATTTACCTCTACTCATTAAGTGAAGTAATGCTAGAGGATTCTGGGTCATAAAGATAACACACCATCTTTCCTGAGTCCCCTCCCACCCCCCAAAAAAAATCATGCATCTGAAACTTATAAGGGATGAAACCTGTGAAATTGGGGTCTGGGTATGGAACCACCATGAGGTCATAATGAAGGGGCCATGTTGCCCTTTTAATGAAGCAGGATTTGTCCAATACTTCGTAGTCCCAGAGGACGCTGTCTCCCCACCTCCCTTGTAAATAGGGGTCATGCTCACCTCTGTCTCCCAGGTTGGTGTGAGGATAAAAATCAGGTATTTGTCAAGTCCTTTGCAAACCGTTACATGTACATAAAATGTCATACTATTGTGAGGAAATTGCCTCCCAGGAACATTGCCCAAGGTCACACAGATACCCATCGAGATTCGGACCCAGACACTGTGCCTCCTTGCTGCCCTTGCCCTTGGTCTAGCACTCTGCTCACTTCACAGGACCTTCCCTTCCTAAATAGCAAACATGCCTCTTTACCACAATAGTGCATGTCCCAGGTTTATGGAGGAGGCTTGTGAGGACACACAGCCTCTCCCACGTCTGAAATCTCCCTTCTCCCTGGTATTGCACTCCCTAACCCAGGCACCATGTAGCCACAGAGATGCCTGCCCCTGGGTTCTGACCTTCTGCAAGGCCACCTGTAACTCCCTAGGGCACAGTGTGATCGCTGTTCAACCCAGGGGCCGAAGCCTGGGGAGAGCAGAGAGAGGAGAAGGGAGAGGAGGAGGGGGGGGGAGGAGCAGAATCTGCCAAGCTGGGCTCAACGATGCCATACCCATCTTGCCCCTGACCTCCCTACTGGTGCTTCTCATTCCTCCACAAGAGGCTCCACCTAGGCAGTGTGCTGGGGGAGGGAAGGGTCTCCAAGAAGCCCCAGCTCCCTCTGCCCAGGGTCCTCTGGAAGCCCTGCCTTCTGGAAAGGAAGAAAGCAAGCCTGGGAGGAGCCAGAGATGAGCTTCGGAAGGCCTGTCCCCAGGTGTGCACCTGGTCCAGCCTGGCAAGGGAGCTAATTTCTGGGACGTTCCAAAGGGGAGAGGAAGGCAGGAAGTGCCCCATCAGTAGCAGGGATTAGTCAGCCAGGGGAGTCACCAGCGCCAGAGCCTAGGTCTTCATCAGAAACCCTTCCATCAGGGAGAGGAGAAATGGATATGGTAAGAAAGCATGATTCTTTTTCCTTTCTCACTTTGTGATGCCTTGATATTGTGGTGGGGATCCTGAGACCCTGAGAGCAATGTCCCTCAATGTTTTCATTTCTGTCTGGTTATTGTTACTACCCACCAAGTTCTGGTGGGACCCAAGGAGAAGCTGCCAGGTGCCAAAAGAAAGGAGGAAATAGGGAACCCTGGCATGGTACAGGAAGGAGCCAACTCCATGCCTGCCAGTGGAATCCTGGCTCTGTTATCTGTGGAACCTTGGACCAGTCACTTCCAATTCCTTAATTTCTTCCTCTGTAGAAAAGAGATAGTTGGTTAACCTCAAGGATTAAGAACCCTTAATCCATGGAAGGGGATCCATGGACCCCTTACATAGATAGATTTCAAGGGTCTGTGACCTTGCAGGGGGAAAATATATAACTATTTTCACTCACCTGGAACTGAAATACAGTGTTTCTGTCTATTATAAATGTAGGCAGCAAACATGATTCTGAGAAGGGGTCCATAAGTTTCCCCAAGCTAATTGCCCAAGGGGTACAGGGCACAAAATGGGTTAAAAATCCCAGGTCAAGAATAGATGATCTCCAGGGTCCCCCAGGGTGTGAGCCTGTGATTCCTACCTCTCTTCTGCCCAAGCTTTCACAAGAGGTGGGAGAGAAAGAAGGTGGAGAAGAAGGGGGAGAGGTAGGGAGGGGGAGAGAGAGAAAGAGGGAAAAGAAGGAGGAGGAGGAGAGGAGAGGAGAGGAGAGGAGAGGAGAGGAGAGGAGAGGAGAGGAGAGGAGAGGAGAGGAGAGGAGAGGAGGGGAGGGGAGGGGAGAGGAGGGGAATGCAATTGTGGAGGGCATCAGACATGTGCTGAAGGCTACCAGAAAGGTTAGCATGGCATGTATGGGCGGAGGAGTTGACCTTGTGAGAAGGTTCACCTATTTATTAAATACAGACCTAAAAGTAAATTCATTTTTCAAGAGAGGAAAGTGAAGTGACTTGCTCAGGGCCACTGGGTCCCTTGGGGCAGACCAGCGCAGCAGAGCCCAAATCGGGTCCTCTTTCCATTCCCTGCATCTTCCTTTTCTCCTTAATGCTTGTGACGATGAGCCTTTTCTAAGCACCCCCTCTCTCCTCACTGCTGATCTGAGTTTCTTTTCAACCTGGAAAGCTGAAGCAGATCGCTGCAGGCCGGTCTTGAAATAAGTGAAGTCATCTGGGGCAGCAGGGGTTCCAGGGTAAGAAGACCTGCATTCAAATCCTGTCTCCACTGCTCACTGTCAGTCTGACCTTGGGCAGACTCTTTGCCCTTGCTAACCTTGTTTCCTCATCCTTAACATGAGGAGGTTGGACATGGGTCTCTTTTAGCTTTAAATGTATGATCCTATGCACAAGACACTTACTGACTATGTGACCCTGGACACATCACCGGTTTGCCTCGGTCTCCTCATCTGTAAAATGAACTGGAGCAGAAAATGGCAGACCATTGCAGTCCCTTTGCCAAGGCAGGATCATGGCGAATCAGGCATTACTGAACAACAACACGTGTAAGACATTCTCCTAGGTCCCACAGAGAGCAAGAACTGTACATCCCAGAAACCCTGGAGCTCCCAGTGTGAACAGGGAAACGAGGCATATGCATGTATGCATACACATATAATTCACCACTACGATATACGATAGTGTTTACCATAAGAGAGACATGGACTGAAACACGTCTTAGAAAAGGTGTTGGCAAATTGGGAGCAGAAAGGACAAGAGGCCGTGCTCTTGGTGTGTTGAGAGCGGACAGGTGACAGGAGGGAAGGGCGTCTGTGACTCACAAGTTTGCCGGGCCCTGGATGCCCAGGCAGCAGGTGGGAGGAGGGCTGAGAGCCAGATTATCTGGATTTCCCTTCTGACTATGAGCTCTTAACTAATCCTGTGGCCCTGGCTCATCATTTTCCCTTTCTGTACAAGGGACAGTGGGACTAAGTCTGGGGCTGGGGTGGTCTGTGCTGTTCTGCTATAGAGTAACAAGAATGTGGAAGGGACCCTGGACATAGAGTCAGGAAGGCCTGGGTTCAAGTCCTCCCACAGATTCTTATATTTGTGTGCTCCAAGGCAAGCCACTGAAATCTCTGTGAGCCTCAGTTTCCTCATCTGAAAAATGGGGAGGGGTTAGTCTCTAAGGCTCCTTTCAGTTCTCACCTATGATGCTCTGATACTGGGGTCTCCTATCCCTTAGACCATATCCCTCAAATTAGAAATCTGACTCCCTTGGTCTTCTGTCTGAGAAAAAGCCAGGCTCCCCTTCCCAAAGCAGCCCCCTCTCAGGGACCTCCCTTGCATCTGCTCCAGCTGCTGAGACAGGCCCTGGGAGCCGGACATTGTAACTTTCTCAGTTACTTTTCTGTAGCATTCCTCCAAGATTGCTATGAGAAGAATTCGACTGAGAAGCTGCCCACTCCTCCATGAACCCTTCTATTGTTCTGGGCATCCTTGATGAATCTAGGATTCCTGAGCCAATGTGTGGGGTGAAGGAAAGGTGAGGGATTTGCTCCAAACCGGGCCTCCTGGACTGGTTTCAGCTGCCTAGATCTAAGGCCTCCACAGACAAATAGGAATTTCTATCTCAGTATAAAATGTTTATCTCAGAACATCTATCCAAAGTGGGGGCGTTGGTATAGCACCCCCCTCCAAGAGATGGGCAATAAACTGGTCTGTCTCACTTTTCCTAGGATAGCCAAGCACTGGGCTTGCCTCCCAAACGACCACAGACACACCTGCCCTTACATCCCAACCCCTTCCCTCCAAGGCACAAACTCCCAGCCTTCCCACCTCTGAGCCAGGTGTGGGCACCTCAGGCCAGTTATCACTAATGACGATGGGAGTGCCACAGAAGCAGTTATATGGGTATCATTGAGAAAATTCCTTCTCCTCTCCTCCAGCTTACTTGTCCTGTACCCCCAGATCACCTCCTGGCTACAGAAAACGGACCCCCCTCTAAAAGTGGGCTGTCTGCTCTGAAGCAGTGACCACCAAACAGAAGCCTCTCCCTGCCACCCACTGCTTCTTGGGGCATGGCGGGGGGGGGGGGCGGGGGGGTCAGTGATTGACCCAGGCCCTTAAGAAAGGCTTGTTGCCTTTCTTGTTTCTACTGAATGTGTATCAAAATATAGCTGAGTCAAGGTCCATGAGCCTCCTACAAGGTCCCCAGCCTAAAGACTTCCCTCAGCTCCTACAGATTATTGCTTTTATCTCTCCCATGTTGTTTCTTGAGTCCAGCTTCTTGTAGCATAGCCATGTGTCAATATGTCTCATCTTCAAGACAGCCTTAGGCAGTGAGAAGGAAGCTTGTCTCAGTGCTAGGAAAGGCCTGAGTGAGGACACTGAGCCCCTCCTTACTAGAAGGTGAGAGACTGTTCTCCATAGATTTCTTCCGTGTAAGACTTGTTGTGGGAGGTCTTTTGCAGAAAGGAGTCTTTTCAGGTATGGTTTGGACTCGATGAGGTGCCTTCTGAGGTATCTTCCAGGTCTGAGCCCTAAGAATGTGTCCCTGACAGACTGAAAACCCTGGCCAATAAACCACAGCAAAATGAACTGAATCCTAACCAAGACATTCAACCTTGGAGAGAGGGACTTGAAGGATGGGAAAATTCCCAAAGTTATATCAGATCCTTGGAGAGGGAGAAGACTGAAACTTTTCTTTTCATACATAAAGTATGCCATCCTGTCTTTAGAATCTAATGTTCAGATTTATTTTTTTAAATGTTTGTAAGCTTATTTTCATTAATAACACATCTGTGAGGCCAGACTACAAGATTAATCAGATTTTCCTACCCAGGAAGGAAAAAATGATCAAAAGAAACCGTGTGGTTGATTGAGAAGCTTAGAAGGAGATTTTGTTTTTCATGACTTTGTTATCTTGGAATAGGAAGTCCCCTGTGGTTTCCAGTGGCATCATAGGATATTGGCTCCAGAGGCCATGCACGTCAATCACTCTAAGACCCTCATTTTAGAAATGATGAAACTAAGGCCCGGGGAAGCATTTTTTGTTTTGGTTTTGGTTCCAGCTTTTTAAGATCAAAAGGCAAGAGAATGATGAGAATTGGGACCGAGGACTGAGCATCCCGGACTAACACTGTATTTGCTCCACTTCTATGGACTCCTTCCCTGAATCATGTTTTTAAATGCATAAAATAAAGTATGTAGGATTACTGAAGAAACCAATGATATCAGAATAAAGATGCAAGTTTTGCAGAGTTCATGGACTCCTTATGTGTCTATGGCCCCCCTGGTTAAGAACTCCTCATCTAATTCCAATTCCCCATTTTACAGTAGAGAAACCCAAGACCAAGGACTAGCTCCCCACTAAACTGTAAGATGCCAGAAGGCAAAGAGCATGCTTTATATTGTGTGATACCCCCCACAGGGCCTAACACATAGGAAATACCCAATAAAATTTTGTTTAGTCGATTTGGATTTGGTGATTTAGTGTCCTCTAGACGGGAAAGAGCCAGGTTGATAACCAGGCCACCAACAGTCCGATTTCTACTCTGCCACTAATTTATCCTTGGGCCTAGAGTAACTTGTTGTTCGCTTTGTACATTGATGCCCTCTTCAATCCATGAAGAGGCCATAATCTCCAACATCCCCAGCAGGTCTAATATTCAATGGCTTGACTGATTCACTCAGGTAATCATTGATAGATCAGAGTCTAGAGCCCAGGTGACTAAACCCCCTTGGCCAAGGGCTAGGAGGCAGAGACACAAAGAAGGCTTTGTAGTGACCCAGACTCTGCCCTCAAGGAGCCCCTCAACCTTTCTCCTTTCTAGACTAATACTGGAGCCCAATTAGCTCCTGCCATGTACTGTCTGCTTCTGCTGAATGTTGCTGGAGAAAATCATGGGACCATTCTGATTAAGCCCACTATAAATGTATGCTATCCAGGCTCAACTGACTGCAATGGCCATACCCCACTCCTTTTCTTCATCTCTCATTGACTATCACACTTGTAACAATGGAGATTTCCAGGCTTCCTTTTCTTCTCAATCTCCCAGCCTCCCTCTCTCCTCTGCTCTCTGTTTCTCTGAGGAGATTGAGGACATTTCATAGGAACTTCCTTGGATCAAGCTGGGCAGTGTGGTGCAATGGAAAGGATGCATCCCTGGTCAATAATAGATAATCTCTAGGGTCCCTTCCAGTGTGTGAGCTTGTGATTCCTGTATCTCTTCTACTTGAGTATGAGATGGGGAGAGACAGAAAGACAGAGAAAGAGAGAGAGACAGAGAGAAACACACACACACACACACACACACACACACACACACACAGAATGAGAGAAAGAGAGAGAGAGAAACACAGAGAGAGAGAGAGATGTCCTGGACTTGGTGACAGAACACCTGGGCTCAAATCCTAGTTCTGTTGGCTACCTGTGTGGCCTTGGACAAGTCCCCAAACCTCCCTGGGGGGGGGGGAGGAAGAGTTGCACCAGCAAACCCTCTGGAGATTCGGCCAATATCTGAGCTCTCAGCCTATGATGATCCTCTCAAGGAGAGGAACTGTACCTGTGATCTCTTTGGTAGAGAATACTCAATCTACTAGCATTGTCACTTTGACTGAAATAAAGTATCAGAGAGATACCTAGATTACTAAATAGTTAAATGACATGTTTGTGGTCATGGAGGGCAGCTAGGTGACTCAGTGGATAGAGTGCCCAGTCTGGAGTCAGGAAGACTCATCTTCCTGAGTTCAAATCTGGCCCTAGACACTTCCATGCTCCTTCCCTCAAATCTCAAAGAAAGATCTGGCCTCCATTCTTGCCAAGACCAAACTCTCCACCTGTACCCTTGATCCCCTCCTTCAGTTTCCTCCATGTCTTTTTCTCCTTTATTTGGCCATCCCTTCCTCCATTTGTGTTGACTCCTTCCTCTCCACAGACAGACTTGTTCAGTTATTACCTGTCATTATAGAAGCAAACCATGCTGAGTGGAGAGAAAGGACAGAGACAAAAAGATATTGGAGAGGTAGAAACAGCAAGTCCGGGCAGCTGATTGGCTGTGAGGATGGGGACGTTGGAGGGGGGAAAGTTCAGAATGACTCCACTTTTATAAACTTGAGTGACTGAGGATGAGGATGCTGTCAATAGCAAAGGGCGTTTGGAGGAGGGCATAGATCTGGGGCATGGGGAGGGGAAGATAATGAATTACATTTCGGACATATTGAATTTAAGATGCTGATGGAACATTCAGGGAGGGATGCTGGCAGGTTGTTGTAGGAATCTGGAACAGAGATTCAGGTTAAGTACTTAGGTCTTGGAGCCATTTACCTCGAGGTGGTAATTGAATCACTCCCGTTGGAGTTCAGTGAAGAAGAGAGCACAGAGAAAGAACAGAAGGCTCAGGACAGAGCCTTGGAGACATCCATGTTTGGGGTGGCTAGGTGGAGCACCATGCCTGGAATCAGGAATACTCATCTCCTTGAGTTCAAATCCAGCCTCAGACACTTACTAGCTATGTGACCCTGGGCAAGTCACTTCACCCTGTTTGCCTCAGTTTCCTAATCTGTAAAACAAGCTAAAGAAGGAAATGGCAAACTGCTCTAGTATCTTGCCAAGAAAACCCCAAATGGAGTCACAGAGAGTCAGACAGGACTGAAAATGACTGAACAACAACAACAAAGCTGTTGAGTTGAGTAAGGAAAAGGGCACAGAGAAAGAGTAGGAGAATGTTCAGGGCAGAGCCTTGGAGACATCTGTGCTTTGGGAGGGGGAGACTGATGATGTTCAGAGAAGGAATAGACATGTTGGAGAAGAAGCAGGAGGGGCTATAGTGTCATTGATGCCCAGGGGAAGCGAAGGTGAATTTACTGAGTGCTTTGGTGCTAGGCTTTGTGCCAAGGGCTGGGAATACCAACACAGGCAAAAAGACAGTCTTCCTACCCTCAAGTAGTCATAATCCAATGGGCGAAGACAACACATAAAGTAAACGGGAAAGTAGAGGAGAATCCAGAGGAGAAGCCAGCATGTGTAGTGGCAGTGGAGAAAAGAGTCAGTGGATGGGGACAGGTTGAAGATGAGGGCGTGCAGAGGACAAAAGACGGGGAAAATCCTTGAGAAGAGGGAAGGAATTGGAGCAAGGGCTCTGCCTTAACAGGAAGAAGGGCCATCTCTTCTTAGTGTTCTTATTATTGGCCCTTTGTTCTCAGAGAGGACCATGGCATCAGGGAGATTGGTGCCATGACATGCAAGTGAATTGAATTTAAGTGAGGTAGGGCTGTCCAAGGCCACCAGCCTCACTTTATCCTCCAGAGCCATTTGGGTCTAGTGGCCAGATACACATCAGGACAACTGGAGATGACCACCTCTTCTAAGTGACCGAAACAAAGGAAGTGGGGCTCTAGAGAGGTGTGGAAGTGTGGTGTGGAGAGATGAGGAAGCTCATAGCAGATGATCTCCAAAAGAAGATGGACCAGTCATGTGGCAAAAATCTCCTGCCTGAATGAGCCCCTGCCTGCTGCCATCACAGAAACCTTGAGATACACAAGGAATACAGAAATAGCAGGCCAGACACCTGTAGTGATTGTGAAGAATAATCACCAGATAAACAAAATTACAATGTAGGTCCTTATGAATATGAATGCTAATTAAGACTGGTTTAGGTAGATGTTTAAAGAAAATCATCTAAGTTGCCTTAGGAGCATGTGGAAAGTGATTTGTGTCCATTTAGAGGACTTGGAAGGGTTCTTTTAGAAGTCCTTCTACTGGTTTTCAGTTAAGCCAGAGGAGTAGAATTATCTCTATAGCAGAACTTAAACAAAGGTTGTGATATATCGAATTAGCTTGATTCTAGCACTCAGAGCACAAGGCTGAGAGTCTAGAAACCTGGGGTCTAGGACCAGCTCTTCAATTAGCATGCCATGTGACCACAAGCAAGTCCCTTCACCCCTATGGACCTTAGTTTCCTCATCTGTAAAATGAGGGTGCAGGTGGTAGTGACTCCATGACCACCTCACAGTACACTTCCACATTTCAGTGCCTAAATTTACTGGTGTGAACATCCCTTCTAGCATTACACAGTAGGAAACACTCCCTTGGAGGTTTCTATAGCCAAGAACTTCATCCCCCTGCATCCAGCCTGGTGATGAGTTTCTCTGAACTTAGCTAGGGTGGTATTCTTACAACAGATGCCCAGATTACTGTCTCTGAAGTCTTTCCAACCTGGTAGCACTGGCTATGGCTTATTCCTTTTGATATAACCTTCAAAAACCAGGGTCACTGTTGTACCACAATGAGATATCAGAAGAGGACTTTGATGGAGAGTATTTAAAATTTATGATTCCATCCACTCCCTTGAAGGTTATAATAACCACAGAATCATAGACTTTCAGAACTGAGAGAGATGTCAGCAGCCAACCAGTGCAACCCAAACACAAAAACTCTAACATATCAGATAGGTGGTGATCCAGCTTCCAGGATATGTAGGATTTGTTTGTTAAATCCTAGGAAGCTGCCTGTGACACAGTAAAGCTAAGAGACTTGCCCAGGGTCATACGGTTAGCCAGTGTTAGAAGCTGGGTTGGAACTCTGCTTTGTGACTCCATGCCCAGGACTCTGTACAGTACACTAAGATGTTACTCCATTAAGAGGAAAAAAAATACGATCATAAAGGTAAAATGATTCAAAAACTTAAGTGAAAGCAAAAGTGGAAGGCCTTAGGGTAATAGTAATCAATTAGGAGATCCCAGCTGCCACAAGAGTTTGTCCTGCTTCACTTGGCAAAGGCTTCATTTGGGGGTTCCAGTCTTTAGTAGGGGTTACTAGGTGACTCAATGGAGAGAGGGCTGGGCCTGGATTCAGCAAGACTTGAGTTCAAATCCAGCCTCAGACAGTTACTAGCTTGTGTGACCCTGGGCAAGTAACTTAACCTTGTTTGCCTCAGTTTCTTCACCTGTAAAATGAGCTGGAGGAGGAAATGGCAAACCCCTCCAGTATCTTTGCCAAGAAAACCCCAAATGGGGTCATGAAAAGTTGGACATGACTGAAAAACAACCCAACAATAAGTCTTTAGTAACGTGCTGGTCAGAATCTTACCAATGTTTCATACAAACGGAACCACAGAAGTGTTGCTGTGGATAGAAAGCATACTGCATTTAAAGGGAACAGCGTTGGGCTTGACTCCTGTCTCTAATGCCTAAGCTTCGTGTGATTCTGGGCAGCTGACCTCACTTAGCTCCTCTGAATAACGAGGCCAAGAATTCTTGTATGATTTACCCTTTTCTCAAGCTTTTTGTGAGTATAGAATTTTATCAAGCTTAAAACACTATATGGATGTAATTTTTTACCAGGAGGCACTGGGCTACCATGGACAAAAAATGGGAGATTTGGAATCAGAAGTTCTGAGTTCAAATCTTGACTCTATAGGTCTCTTATTTATTATCTTTGCAACTTTAGGTAATTTATTTCTCTTGTAAGTGAGGGGAATAGAATTTGTTTGTACATACTAGTTTCCATACTGAATTCATCCTTATGAACATTTCATATTCCTTTTCCACCATTAGACTGTGAGCTCCTTGAGGACAAGTACTGTCTTTTATCAATTGATTGAACTAGATAATCTTTCAGGTCTTTTTTTTCTGATCTGAGAGTCTCTGATTCATTCATCATCAAAAATGTACTTATTGGCTGGCCATATGGTCTTGGTAAATCTTTTACCCTCTTGGTACCTTAATTGTTCTCATCTATAAAGAGAAAATGGTTGAATTCAGTGATTTCTCAGGTTCCTTTCAATTCTAGAACCTATGATCTAATGAAAGACCTCACAATTTTCACAGGTGTGGGCTCTATATTCTTGGGTTTTAATTGAGCTAGTAGTAAGAAGCCAGGAGTGGGAGGTCACCACTGTTCAGAATAGGAAGCCTGAAATAGACTGCTCCTCCTCTCTCCCCTTACCTTTCCATCTTGTACTTCTCATCTGGAAATGAAAAGCCTAAGATCTATGTTTTGTGGGGCAACCTTTTAGAAATTAAAGTGTTTCATTTAACTCTTCAGGCTATGACTAGTGGTGTTAAATACATTAAAGTGGAAGTCAGATTTAATGTGGGATCTGCTATTTCCAAAAAGAAGAGAAAGGAAGGGAGGGAGGGAGGAAGGAAGGAAGGAAGGAAGGAAGGAAGGAAGGAAGGAAGGAAGGAAGGAAGGAAGGAAGGAGGGGAGGAAGGAAGAGAAGGGAATGGGAAGGGGAGGGCAAGAAAGAAGGGAAGGGAAGGGCAGGGAAGTGCAGGGCAGGGCAGGGAAGTGCAGGGCAGGGCAGGGAAGGGAAGGGAAGGGAAGGGAAGGGAAGGGAAGGGAAGGGAAGGGAAGGGAAGGGAAGGGAAGGGAAGGGAAGGGAAGGAAAACAACCCATTCACTAGCTCAATATTATTCCTGTCCAATGTCATTCTACTTCCAAGGACTTTTACCCTCGATCTAAAGCTATGCCTGAGATTGATTGGTTGAGTAGAGTAGTCTCTAAGTAGGGTAGACTGGTTTGACTGAGTAAATGAATTAACATCACCCCTGAGTAAAGTTGGATAGTGATCACCTCATCCTACTTCATCATTTTTTAAGTGAGAGAATAGTTCAGAGAGAAGTGACTGCCAAAGGTTGACAAAGCTAATAGCTGTCAAAGCTAGGTCCCAAATCCAGGTCCTCTCCCCACCAGGTCCATCTCTGTTTCCATTATGTCACCACCTCCACTTTGTTTTCCCAAAGCATGTCCCCCTCTGTTAGAAAGGATGTCCCAAAAGTGTCAGTGCAGTTTGAAAGGTTAATAACTTAAAAACTACACTAACAACAGCAACAACAACAACAAAAAAAAAACTACACTCACACTTTTTAAACACCCTGTAACTAGAAGGCATCATTTATAAGTATATAACACCCTTGGGACAGGTAAGGACCATCTATTGTTTTTCTTTTTGTATTCAAAGCTCTGGGCACAGAGCCTTGTAGACAGTGGCAGCAATCAATAATAATTAACATTTATGGAGCATTTTAAGGTTTCCTGGTGTCCTTTGTTTCATTCTCACAGCAACCCTATGAGGTAGAAATTGCAGGGATTATTAACCCCAATTTATGGTGGAAGAAACTGAGGCCCAGCCAAGCTAAGAAATTGACCCATTCTGCCTTGCCTGGGGCAAGATTTAAAGACAGGTTTTCCTTGACTAGTTTCCTTTCCTTTTCCCTCTTCCTTCCTTCCTTCCAGTCCAGCCTTCTAGCCACAGTCTTACATCATGCTTACGTGAATTCCCCCCTCCTCCACACTGGTTCAGACCTGTAATCCAGACCTGGAAGATCCTTCTGTTGATGCAGATTGGAATTTTATCTGGAACTAAGAGGCTCAGAGATTTGTCCAAGGCACTGTGGATTAAGTGACTTGTTTATATGGTTACACAGCTGTTATTCAGGAGGGATAGAACTTAAATGCTGGCTTTCTGGCCTCCAAGACCAGTGCTGGACCCAGTACCCCATTCTGCCTCTGACTTTGAATCCATTCAGTAACTAATCCATAAAGGGCTGCATGTGGAAGCAAGAAGAGTTCAATTCAAATTCCATCTTTGAGACTTACTAGCTTTGTGACCATAGGTAAGGCAGTGATACTATCTGAGCCACAAATTTCTACCAGTAGGTGATGAGATTCACATGATAGAATCTATGCAAAATGGTTTGCGGATTTCAGAGAGCTTACTATAAGTGTTTCATCCGAAGATGTTGGAGTTCATCAATGAAGGGAACTTTAGGCGAGGAAAATCACACATGCACTCAAGCATGCACACACACACACACACACACACACACACACACACACACACACACACACACCAAATCAATGTAAGTCATGACTTCTTAAGCCAAGCAGTCATTCAACAAGTATGTATTAAGCATTTGCTATTGTTAGGCATTGTGCTAGGTATGTCAGAGAAAGGAGGTGAAAAATGGCCTCTACTCTCAAGGAACTCACATTATAAGGGAGTCAATGGGAAATCAACTAAATTCATTCCAAACAAATGAGAAACATAGAAGATATCAATAGCAACTATAGATGCCTATCTGTGGATCTATTTATACCTCTATACATCTATGTCTAGATATTCAGGTCTATATATAGATATATAAACATGGAGGAGACAGACAGACAGAGAGATTTGAACCCAGGTCTCCCCGACTCTGAAGCCAGTCCTCTGTCTCCTATGTTATTCTGCTTCTTATTAACAGCAACAGTGATGATGATATGAAATTGATGATATAAAATGTTCGTTGAATTGAGTTTGACGAATTTCTCCAAAAAGATGCTGCTCTTAAATAGAGTGAGGGAATTTCGGGTCTAAGGGGACATGAATGAAGATGCAGAGGGGCTCAAGGAGGCCAAGCCCTGGTCTTCTATCTGACTGGTCACCTGTGGTTTCATGCCTGTCTTTGTGCTGTCCAGTATAACGTACGCATATTGGCATCGCCTCATGTCAGCTAGAGGAAGAAGGAGAAAAAAACGTTGCTGTTTTATTAAACCATTTGCCACGGTCTCCTGCTCCTTTCTTACCCTTTACTTTTGTCAACATCATTGACAACATTATGTTTGTGCCAGTGAGCTAAATGATAGCGCCTGCCCCCATCTCCCCCGAGGCCCACTGGGAGCCAAATACATCTGCTTCCTTTTGTCATCCTTTCAATGAACTATCAGAAGAGGGAGGCTTTTTGCTCCCCCGGTATTTTCCAAGGTTGGCTGCCAGCGAGAGGAAGTCAAGAAAGGGGAGGGAAGACGATTTAATAGCTGTGGGCTGGGAGGTTAGGGGAAAAACCATGTGGAAAAGAGAGAAGGCAAAGAGATCATTGGAAAGAATTGAAGCAAAAAGGAAGGGAGCAGAGAGGATGTTCCAGGAGGATAGGGGAATTGCTTCAGTAATTCAGGGTCAAGAAATGCACACACATACACACACACACACACACACACACACACTCACACACATGTGCACACACATATGCGCGCACCCACACACACATACCATATTTGAAGTATATCTGCTATTGGTCATAAAATTGCCTTAATCTGTAAAAGATGAAGAAACTAATCTTAAGATGTTAAGATCAGGGGGCTTAGAACAAGAAAGAACTTTAGAGATCATCTCATCTATTGGTTCCCTAACTGTGGGCTGGATGTACCTGGGGGCCACTGAATTATGGAATGAGTCTTCAAAACATATGTATGTGCTTAGCATATGTCGGGGATACAGTAAGCACTTAATAAATGCTATATCTATATAATTATCTTCTTTCTATCCACCCAGCCAGCCATCATCTATCTATCCATCCAGTTATCATTTATATCTATCTATAGATTTACCTATCTATTATCTGTCTATAATCTACCCGTCTACATATGTTTCCATCTATCCACCATTACTCTGAACTTTACTTAGGTCCAACAAAACACCTCCTATGGATGACACAGAGGGAGTGTACTGCAAGAGAGAGCACTGGATTTGTAGCTGGGGGTCTTGGATTCAAATTCTGATGTATTTTCTATGTGTGTGACTCTGGGAAAGTTATTTAATCTCTCTGGAAAAAATTTTGATGTTTGGATTAGGTGCTCTCAAAGATTCCTTCCAGATGTAAATCTAGTAGCCTATGATTTGTGGGCTGGCAATGATGTGTTGTTGTTGTTTCCAAATGTACACAGATGCTGTTCTGATTAATAAAAAGCAAGTCTTACTATAGTAGGGTGTTAATGAAAGATAACTCTTGGTACTCAAAGCATTTAAAAGCATTACTGAATTCATAAGAGGCCCTTGCCATCATGTGCTTATTGTGACTACAAGCTGTAACATCCCAGCCCCAGCTGTACCTAAAAAAGAATAGAAGCCAACTAGGAGAAAAGCAATATGTGAGATGCCATACAAACATATAGTTATATACAAAACAGAGCAAAGAAGACCAAAAGACAAGCCTGAGAGTGTGGCCCAAGCAGCTGCAGTATGCAGAGGGTGTTGCTTGGTTTGAGTCTTGAAGGAAATCCATAGGCAGAAATGACAGAGGGGGCATCCTTCTTACAGGAGACAGCCAGAGACTAAAGATGGAGTACTGCTTGGGAGAAGAGAGCAAGAAGGCCAATTAGACTGGACTTCAGAGACTGGAAGGGGAGTCCTGGCTAGTAAAGGTAGATAGGGAGGGAGGGACCACATTGTACTATAAGTAGCAGAAGACTTTATATTTGATCCTAGAGGTGATAGAAAATCACTTGAGTTCATTGAGTAGGGGAGGGATATGGTCAGATGTTCTTTAAGAAAATTTCTTTGGCAGCTACATGGAAAACAGACTGTAATGGAAAGAGACAAGAGGCATCTATTATGGAGAACAATTAAGAGAAAATTGTCGTGTTCCCAATGAGAGGTGATCAGGGTAGGAATTCATCTGGTGGCTGTGTGAGTGGAGAAAAGAGAATGTATGCAGGAGATGATGTGGAGGTGTATATGACAAGATGAGACAGGTGCTTGGCTATCTGGGGTGAGCAAGTGTGAAGAATCAAGGATGACACTGGGGCACAGACCAGGATGACTAGGAAGCTATGGGGGGTGGGGCTTGAGGAAAATGAGGATATTCCAAAGGGGGACAAGTGTGGAGTGAAAAGTAGTATTCTGCTGAGATAGGCTGAGTTATTGTTGCCGATGGCACATTGGGTATGAAGTACCCAAAAGTACCGTGGACTGAGAACTCAGGGAAAGGATCAGAATTGAATGTGTAGATATGGAGGCTATTTTAGATGATCCTTGAAAAATGGGAATTTATTTTTTCACAAAGAAACTAGAAATGAAAGAGAAGAGGGAGCAGGGCAAATCCACAAGGCAAGAGCATTCAAATAGGTAGAACAGAAAGAGGAAATTTATGCAGAGGGGTGTGTTAGGGGTGGGGCAATGTTTGGTTTTGGAAATAGGGTGTTTGGGAAGCCTAAGAGACTGTGGCTATTTAACAATAGTCATGGTCAGTGTTTCTACAGCACTTCCAGGTTTACAAAGTACTTCCCCCATGTGCAAGCATTGTTATTCACATTTTACAGATAAGGAAACTGAGGTACAAGAAGATGAAGTGACCTGTTCAAGGTTAAACAGTTGATAAATTTCAAAGGTAGGATTCAGACCCATGTCTACTGAAGGGATCCAGCTATAACAGCTACCTGATGTGGGAAACGAAGGTGAGGAATTCAATAATCATGTAGAGTAGGGCCAAGGGGCAGCCAGTTATTTCATGGGTAACTGACAATTGCCTTAATCTCTTATTGTTAGCTCACTCTGGCTCTTAAAAACACTTTTTTGGAGACAAAAAGAAAGAAAAAGATCTCAAGTTTTAGTGAACAATTAGGACAGTTTATGGTTTAAAAGAACAAATATGTCTCTTTGAATGACTGATAGCACAATGAGGAGGATTTGGAAATGGCTGAATAAAAGAACCAAAGCATGATCCATTTGGTTTTTGGCATCCGTCCAAACATCCCTCGTATCTCAGGGTTTTCTTTTTAGTCCTGCTCAGATCAACATTTTTATCTGTGACTTAAAGCCCTAAATGGAACTTGGCCAGTTTGCAGATGACACAAAGATGATAAGGATAGGCTGGGTGTGGCAGAGATGGGATCCCCAAAGACATTGACTGGCCAGAACATCAGTGGTGAATCTAACAGACATTTTAAAATAGGTATTACTCTGGGATTTTCAAAAATCTATTTTAGAGGAGCAAGATTGGGGAGAAATAGTTTAGGTGACAAAGTTCCAGGAGTTCTGGTGATTCACAAGTTCAGTATCAGTCAACCATGTCATATAATGGCCCCCAAGGCTATCATCTTTAGGCAGAACAAGAGAGATGATAGTCTCATGGTATTTTGCCCTGGTGAGCCTATGGCTAAGGTATTGTGATCAATTCTAGATGCCATACTTTAGGAAAGATATTGCCCCTTTGGAACACATCCAGTAGTAAGCAACCAGGGTGGTAAATGCCCTTGAGTTCATGTTCTACAGGCATCAGTTGAAGGGACTAAGTATGTTTAGACTAGAGAAGATTGAAGGGTCAATAGGACATCCAACAAAGTATCTAAAGGACAATCATGGGAAGAGGGACATGCTGTCCTTGACCCCTGAGTGCAGAACTGAGTCATGGCTGAAGTGGCTGAAGAGATTTAGATATGATGTAAGAAAAACCATCCTAGGAATAAGAGTTCTTCCCAAGGGGGATGGGCTGTTCCAGAAGATAGCACTTAGCCTCACTGAGGCCATAGGACCACTGCCACTGCAACAGTGGGCGAGAGGCAGCTTTTCACATAGCAGGTTTTTAGATTTTCAGTGGGTGCATTTGCTCCTCAGCAAATGCTCAGAATTAGAACTTGGTTAATAAACCAAGCTTTGTTCATTGTTTAAGACAAAAGAAAGTGAGAGTGAAATTTTTAATAATGCAGATTAAATGTAAATGTGCTTCATGGATACATTTTTTTTTCCTGGAGATCTGGTTGTTAAACATTTCCCAGCCCAACCCTAGTTGTCAGGGACATGGTAGAAGAACTTTCAGCTCAGGTATGGACCAGCCCTGTTGCCCCCCTAAGATCCTTTCCAACTCTAGGATTCTGTGATTCTTTCCCTTTCGTCCAACATCATTTTTATTCAACAACACATATTCATTAAGCCCTTACTGCATCCGATGATCTATTGGTCACCCGTGGAGACAAAAAAGACAAATTCCACCCTCTTCAGGAGCTTTGAGTAGAGGGGATAAGATATGCTCAAAGAAGTGAACTAGAAATCCGAAGGTAATGAATTAAAGAGGTGCATATAATGGTGGACATCACTCAGTTATTCAGCGAAACAGAAAGGGCTGCATGGGAAGCATGTCTGACGGTGCTCAGATTTATAGCCTGAACCAAAACTGATACAGGAAATGTTCCTCCAACCAGATCACCAAAGGCATTTGAGGGATCATGCAGGTCAGTGTTCTCAAGCTTTTGTGACTCCCCCCACCTCCCTTGGAAAAATATTTGGAGCCCCCAGCAATGTTTGTTTATAAATTATGTACACACACCATTCTGCAAATGGCTATGTGCAGTATAAAGCTTGGAGAAACAATTATAAAAGAATAAGAAAGACGAAATAGTTTAACCTTGGAGAACCATGGTGGTTTATTGAGTATGAGGTAACATGCTCAGACTGTGCTTTAGAAAAACCTTCCTGCTGGGGCCGCTAGGTGGCGCAGTGAGTAGAGCGCCAGCCCTGGAGTCAGAAGGACCTGAGTTCGGATCTGGCCTCAGACACTTAACACACACAAACAAAAACCTAGCTGTGTGACCTTGGGCAAGTGACTTAACCCCAATTGCCCTCCAAAAAGAAAAAAAAGAAAAATCTCCCTGCTAATTCAGATCAGCCATTGAGTTTATAATTTAGATCCTTAGGGAATGACCTTGCTCTGAGAAATTATGGGATTTGCCCAGGGTCCTATAGTCAGTATGGATCAAAGGTAGGATTCAAACTCAGAACTTCCTGACTTGAAGATCAGCCTTCTATCTACTACCCTGCTTTGTCTCTCATATACTAAATACATCATAGCTATAATAATAGTTATGATTATTTGGAATATAAGCAACACTCATTTCAAGGCCCTGGAACTATCAATGTGTGTATTCCTTCTGACAGCAACCTTAGTGAATGATGTTTTCCCACAAGCAGGAGGATGGTGGGTAGAGGGAAGATTCTTCACTGGGAGCCTGGTCCTCCTTTGCCTTCTCCTCCTCTGTCCAGCAGCCCAGAACCCAAGCAGCCACTTGAAGGCTCACACAGTTTAGATGAGATAGGAGTCAGTCAGTCAGGAAGGATTTATAAAGTGTCTGTTATGTGCAAACCCTGTGCTAAGGAGTAGGGATACAAAAAGAGGCAAAAGACAGCCCCTGACCTCAAGAGCTTATAATATAATGGGAGACAACATGCAAACACATACATATGTGTGTATATATGTATGTATGTATGTGTCTATGTATGTATATGATAAATAGAAGATAATGAATAGAGGAAGGCACTAAAATTAAGAGGTGTTGGGGAAGGCTTCCTATAGAAGGCAGGATTTTAGTTGGGACTTGAAGGAAAGCGGGGAGATCAGTAGCTGTAGTGGAAAAGGGAGAAGATTCCAGGCCTGGGGGAACAGCCCCAGGAGCCCTGAGCCTTGCCCTCAGTACCTCTGCTACTCCCTGAGGACTCAGCCCTGCAAGCAAGCTTCTTTTAATATGTTGTCTCACCCCTTTAGAGGGTGAGGTCCTTTAGAGGTGACCTTCTTGCACAGGTTGGTCCTCATATAACATACAGGAAGTTCATTCTCTAGCACATACTCTGAGCCCTTCTAGCCTGCTATATTGACCCTAATTCTAGACTTACACTTCAATAGTAGCAGTCCCTGAGAACTCCAGTCATCTCCACACCAAGAGAGGACATCAGGGAAGGATGTTTGGTAGTGGAGGAAAGGGCCTTTCTTCAAAGAAAAAGTAGCTTGGGGCAGCTAGGTGGTGCAATGAATAGAGCACCAGCCCTGGAGTCAGGAGGACCTGAGTTCAAATATGACCTCAGACACTTAACACAAAAAACTAGCCATGTGATCTTGGGCAAGTCACTTAACCCCAATTGCCCTACCTTCCCCCCTCCAAAAGAAAATGAAAGTAGCTTTCAAATAACTTCTTAAAAGATAAGAAATGGGATGGAAGATGTGAGAGAAGGAAAAAGGATGGATGGACAAGGAGAATAAGAAATCAAATCTATCCTAGTTACCTTCAAAGAGATTCCTTTGATTTGTTTAATTTGTTTTACTATGCAAATGGGGATTCTAATATGAAAAGTAGTTAGGGTAGTGAAAATGGTTCTGCATAGTAAGTGGTTTACATCATGTATCTCTGTTAGCCACAGATCAGAAAGTAATAGGAAGGAAATACTCGGTGTTTTTTTGGCATTAAGTGAATGGTGCACTGAATAGAATAAATAAATAAGTGAAATATAAAATAAATAAAAACATCATCGATTTCAAGAACAGTGGGCATCTGTCAGGGCTAGAATGCCCAGATCTAGGTGTTGAAAAGATAATGCCCCTTGCCCCTCTCAATAAGAACATGCTGTGGTCAAGTTGTCTAATTTTCTTATTAGACAGTTTCTAGGCACAGTGGATAAAGCACCAGGCCTGAAGTCAGGAAGACCTCAATTATTAGCTGTGTGACCCTGGGCAAGTCACTTCACTGTTTGCCTCGATTTCCTCATCTGTCAAATGAGCTGGAGAAGAAAATGGCAAACCACTCTAGTATATTTACCAAGAAAACCCCAAATAGGGTCATGAAAAGTCAGATGTGACTAAAATGATTGAACAACCAAAAAGCAAGGATCACAATTTTTGACTTTGACTTAAAATGCCAAGCTGGCCCAGCTAGTACATAATCAAGGAAGAGCTGAACTTGTGGGGTGGGCCAAGGACTTGGGTACTTGTCCAGCCTCTACATGCTGACCAAAGGACCTGGTCTAGGGGACTGACTCAACTGACCGTGTGTCCTCTTCTTGTTCAGTGTTCTCAGAAATGGTTTTTCCAACCCTTTCACTGGGCCTTCTCCCCTTCCCTGAGGCCAGCAAGTGAAATGTGGCCCAACAAAGTAGCATTTCAATGTTTTGTAACAACTCAGAGACCACTACAATTTTGCTGATTCCTATATTCTTACAATCTCATTTCCATGAATTTCTTGTTGCTTTCCTTCTCCCAGACTCCTCCTTGGTGCTTCCTTGTGAGTGGAGGTAACTTGGGGTTCTTGAGGACACTCAATACAAGTGTGAAAGTTATGACAGTCACATCAAAGCCAGAAAGCTTGGAGCAGAGCCTGGTCATGTACTCTGTGTCTTTCATCAAAGGACCAGCTTAGCTGAATGCTGACAGACTCTTCCAATGTTGGCCATTAACACAACAAATTTTTAGTCACAGCAATGCTTGAGGACAGAGAAGGCCTTAGCATCATAGAACTGAAAGGAGCCTTAGATATTATCTAGTCCAAATTCTTAATTTTACACATGAAAACCTGAGGCAAGTGAGAATAGCAAAGCATAGCCAAGATTTTAACCCAAGACTTCTGACTCTATAATCATAATTGTTTTCCACCGCAGCATGCTATGGCTAAACACCAATGTGGTTGTTGTTGTTTTCCAATGCTATGTCAATTTATTGGTAATTAGGCCAAGAGCTTACATTTAAAGAATGCACAGTTAAGGTGATGTCTATAGCAAATCTAAAACCCGTGGGATTCTTAACTTCCTCTGCCCTCTTCTCAGTAATATTACCATTGTTATTGTGGAAGTGAACATGGGTCTGAAAGAACTGAGAGCCACTTTCCACTTGCTTTTCATTCATGGCCTGCTGTGGCCAATGAAGTCGTCACTTCCAGGACAATCTCTTACAGAATAGCTTCTCTCTGCTCCAGGAAGCTCACTCACACTACGGACAGTTGTTAATATTTGAGGATGATATCAGGTTTTCTTGATATGTAAAATCAAGGAAAACAATGTTTCTAAAATATCTGGGCAGTTTTCCTTTATACTTTCTTGAAATATGATATCTATAGCTAATATGTAAATATGTTTTGCATGACTTTATATCATAAAACACATTTCCATATTTGTCATAGATATATTTCAAGAAATTCTAAAGGAAAACTATCAAGTTGATTTTCCTTAAGAGTATACCTGACCTTGTGACTCCCTTATTCAGCCAACTCCAATGGCTCCTTATTGACTCAAAGACAAAATATATCCTCCTTTATCTAGTTTTTAAAATAGTCTGGGCCCAACCTGCCTCAAGTGAAAAGGTGGCTCTTCTCCTTGCCAAGGCCCACACCTCTACCTGCACAAGTGATCCTATTTCATCCCATTTCTGCTTCTGTGTTGCCCTTTCTGTCATTCTCATTCTCTCACTTATCTTCAATTTCTCTCTGTATAATGGTTGCTTCTCTACTGTCTACAAACATGCCCACTTCTCCCTCATCCTCAGAAAACCCTCGCTTGATCCTTCCATCCCCACTAACAATCATCCAATATCTCTCCTGCTTTTTGTAACTAAACTTCTTGAGAAAGTCATCTATAATGAGTCCCTCCACTTCCTCTCCCCTCATTCTCTTCTGAACTCTCTACAGTCTAACTTCCACACTCATTCCACCAAAACTTCTCTCTCCAAAGTTACTAATCATCTCTTGACTGTCGAGTCCGATGACTTTTTTTCATTCCCCATCCTCCTTGACCTCTCTGCAGCTTTCAACACAAACACCTTCTTCACATCGATACTCCCTTATTTCTAGATTTTCTGGGTACTACTTTCTCCTAGTTTTCTTCCTATTGATCTAACTCCTTTTAAGGCAACTTTGCTGAATCTCCATCCAAGTTGTGCTCACTGACCTGGGCATGTTTTAGAGGAGTGTCCCACAGGGCTCTGTGCTGGTCCCTCCTCTCTCTTGATACAAGTGATATTAATCTCAAATAGAAATGGCACCCAATAATCTATAGACAAGGATCCCTAAGGACCACATATTGTCTTAGCTTTAAAATGTAAGATTGTCTATATTTTATTGAATTTTTATTTATTTTGTTAAATATTTACCAATTACATTTTAATCTGGCTCAGAACATACTTGGGAATGTTGTATGGGACTGTGATCTTTGTGTTTAACATCTCTGTTTTATGCTATTTTGCATGGCAATTTCATCAATTCCCCCTGAATTCAAATTTAATTCCTGCGCTGATAATTCTCACATCTACTTATCCAGGCTTAATTATTCTACTGACCTTCATTCTCACATCTCCAACTACCTATTGGACATCTTGAAGGTCCTCTAGACATATTAAACTCAACATCTCTAAAATTGAACTCATTATCTTTCTCCAAAACCCCTTCCCCTTCCAAATTTTTCTATTACTTTTCAGGGTACCACCATATTTCCTATCCCTCAGGCTCACAGCCTACATGTTATCCTCAAATCATAACTACACCCGTCCAACCAATCTGTTGTCAAGACCTGTCAATATTACCAAGGCAATATTTCTGGAAATACGTTCCCTTTCCTCCTGTGATATTTTCCATCACTTTGTTATTGGCCTTCATTTCCTCATACCTACACTGTTGCAATAACCTACTGGTTGGTCTCCTTGTCACAAGTTTCTCCCTATTCCTGTCCATTCTCCACTTGGCTGTCAAAGTAATTTGCCTAAAAATACAGGTCCAAACTGTGTTTTCCAACACACACACACACACACACACACACACACACACACACACACACACAATCACACAGCTCCAGTGACTCCCTATAAATTCAGAATCAAATATAAAATCCTGCTTGTCAATCAAAGCACTTTATAATCTAGTTCCCTCCTACCTTTCTAATCTTCTTATACTTTACACTCTTCTCCCCTACAGACTCTTCTATGCAGAGACACTTGCCTACTTGCTCTTCCTCAAAGGAGATACCCCTCTCAGCTCTGAGAATTTTCACTGGTTGGTCCTTTATTCCTGGATTGTTTACCCTACCCTATCTTTTCTCTCTCTGCCTTCTAACTCCCTTGATTTTCTTCAAATCTCAGCTAAAATCCTGTATTTCACATGAACACTTTTCCAAATCAGTCTTAATTCAAGTGCCTTCTTTCTTTTGATTATTTACTATTTATTCTGCATGTAGCCTGTTTGTACATAGTTGTTTCCATATTATATTAACTATTAGATGTAAGCTTCTTGAGGAAAGGGACTACCTTCTCCCTTTCTTTGTATCCCTAGCATTTAGCCCAGTCCCTAGAATACAGCAAACATTTAATAAATGTTTATTGATTGGCCACACTTATTACTGATTATTGTTTTATTGTATTATGAATATTATGTTGGGGGCTTTTGTTGTTGTTAAGTTGGGAGGCGGGTAAGGGAACGGATAGATTATATATATATATATATATATATATATATATATAATTATATGTATATGTGTGTGTGTGTATATATTTTAAATCTTTGCCAAGCGAGAGAGAGAGGGAGGGAGGGAAAGAAAGAGGGGGGGAGGGAGGGAGAGAGAAAGAGGGAGAAAGAGAGAGAGAGGAGAGAGAGAGAGAGAGAGAGTTAAGGAACCATTGGCTACAATAATGTACATCATTATTTTATGAACAAATGATAGATAGTAAGTGACTATATGATGATATTGATGATGATGACAGTAACTTCTGACATTTGCTTCACAGTTTACAGAACATTTTTCATCTTTTACTCTTTTTATGTTCAGAGGAATAGATGACTCTAGGCTAGCATGTTAAAAGATATCTATAAGCAATGGGACTTGAGCTGAGCCTTGAAGAATTGATAGGATTTTGATGAGATTTGATGAGATTTGATGGCATTGAAGGTGAAGGGGGAAAAGAAACCACAGGACATACTCAATGGGCAGTGAATTAGACTTGCTTGGAATTCTGAGGATTCTATAATCTTAGAACTGAAAGGGATCTCCAGAGCTGTCTATTCTAGCCTATAATTGAATGAACATGGATCTGTCCTCAACATGCCTAGCAGGTTATCATCAAATCTTCAATGGAAAAACTCTAGTGAAAGATGTCATGAAAGATGTGATCTAAAAGGTCATAGAGGGTCATTTTGTGGAAGGTTTGGAATTCCAGAATAAAGAATATTAGCTATAGGCACTGGAGAGTTATTGAAGGTTTCTAAGTAGAGGAAGAATACTATCAAAGCATTATTAAAGGAATATCAGCCATATTACAGAGATCCCATTAGGTTAAATGGCTTTTTCTACCCAGTTAGTGCTTTGTGACATGAAACTCATATAAATTCAAGATATTTAATGGTGACTATCTTGGGCAGGGGGCAGATGACTAAGGGCTGAAGGATGATTGCAAGCTTGGTCCAATCAGTTTCATCCAATCACAAACAAGGGCAATGTTGCTCCAAGGTAAAATAGCAGAGTAGCTTTATTTCATTAAAAGGATTACATTTTTACTTATGACACCCCTCAAAGTTTAAGATTCAGGCTGGCCTTATCCCATACTAATGGAATTGATTTTTTTCCCTTTTGCCTTAGGAAGAGCTAAGAAACGGGAAAATGCTTCAGACCCAATTCCAAAATGAAGATAGCATTTATGCCATTCCATGTTCCATCAAACTACAACCTGTGTATAATTCTGGCATTGACCACCAAGTGTTGACTAATGGAAACTCAGACTCATTTACTCAAATGCAACTGACACCACTTTTTCCCAATGGCAATTCACAGTCTTTTGAGCCTTCTAAAATAAAATCAGAAAGGACCAGTGAGGAAGCGAAACTCTCCATATGTTCTGAAGCCCCAGAAAATGTCTCCTCTCCAGAATATTCTATGAAGGACCTCCTGATTGCAGACAAAACCCGGTCACATCCAAAGGTGACTAAAGCAGAGGAGGAAAAGCTGAAAGATTGCTTTAGAAACACTCTGAACAACTGGGAGAAAGTGGTGACTCAATACAGTGGGACAGAGGCTGCAACAGTATCCCTTGCAAAGCATTCAAGTAAATCTCTCCCTCAGGGAAGCCAAAAACATGCTTTAGGGACTACTTCAGAAAGCCAAATGACAAAACCTAGAAGAAATCCAAAGTGGACCCTTCCTTCCCAGAAGCACATGATCATCCATGGATTAATAGTTGCTTCTTTCAAAGAATCTTCTGAAATCTCTTCTCCTCCCGGTGACAAGAACCCAGAGTCAACACTTACCTCTTTCAAAGAGACCTCTGAGATTCTTTCTTCCTCTGGTAACAAAAGTTCAGGGAAAACACTAGCATCTTTCAAAAAAACAGCTGAGATTCCTTCATTAGTCAATGAGAGAAGATCAGGGCCAACACGGACCTTTTTCAGAGAATCCTCTGAGATTCCTTCTTTGTCAGGCAGTCATTTGAGCTCAGAACCAACACTAGCATATTGCAAAAAGTCTTCTGAGATTCATCCATTAAACAGTAATTTACCAGGACCAAGGGTGGCTTCTTTTAAACAGTCTTCAGAGATTCTTCCATCATCCAGTAACATACGAGGACCAAGAATGGCCTCCTTCAAAGAATCTTTTGAGATTTTTTCTTCATCAAGTGACAGAATGACAGGGACAACATTTATCCCCTTCAGAGAGTCACCTGAGATTCCTCTAACTGGTCATGTGAGTCCAGGTACCATACTTCAATCTTTATCAGGCTTCATCGCAAGCCCAGAGCCAACACTGGTGTCTATTGAAGAGTGTTTTGAGATTCCTCCATACTCAAGTGACAGAATTCCAGAGCCAATGTCAGTCTCTTTCAAAGAATCTTCCATGATTCCTTTATCTGGTGACATAAACCCAGGTAGCATCCTACAATCTTTAAAAGGGTCTTCTGAAATTCCTTCTTCTACAATTGATAGAAGTCCAGGGATAATACTTGCCTCTTTCACAGAATCTTATGAGAGTCATTCTTCTTGTGAAATGGGTTTAGTGACCGTATTTGTCTCTTTCAAAGAATCTTCTAAGATTATTTCTTCACTAGATGACGGAAATCTAGGGCCAACATGTACATCTGTCAGAAAAACCTCTGAGATTCATTCATCTGCTGACATGAGTCCAAGATCAATATTTGTCTCTGTGAAAGACTGTTCTGAGATTTCTACTTCATCTACTGATAGAATCCCAGGGGCAACGCTGGACACTTTAAAAAAGTCCTCTAAGATTTCTTCATCACTCAATTACAAAGGATCAGGGCCAATGGTGGCTTCTTTCAATGAATCGTCTAATACACTTTCTTCAACTGTTGACAAGTGTCCAGGAATAACCCCTATCACTTTCAAAGAGCCCTCCAAGATCACTTTGTCATCAGCCAAAAGAAGACCAGGAACAATATTAGTTCCTTTCAGAGAGTCTTCTGTTATTCCTTCATCTGGAGACAGGAGTCCAGGGCTAACAGTGGATTCTTTAAAAGATGCTTCTGTAATACCTACTTCATCTAGGGGCAAGGAACCAGAGACAACCCTAGCCTCTTCCAAAGATACTTCTAAGATTCCTTTGACATTCAGTGACAGAAGACCAGGACCAACAGTGAATTCTGTTAAAGGCTCTCTTGAGATACCTTCTTCATCCACCAATAAGAAGCCAGGGAAAGACCTCACTACTATCAAAGACTCTTCAGATGTCCCTTTATTATTGAGTGACAGAAGTCCAGAGCCAACACTAGTCCCTTTTGAAAAGTCTCCTGACATCATTTCTTCATCCAGTGACAGAAGACCAGAGTCAACAATTGTTTCTCTCAAAGAGTCTTCTGAGATACCATTTTTATCCATCGACAAGAGACCGGGGACATTTACTCCTATCAAAGGATCTTCTGAAATTCCTTCTTCACGCATAAACAAGAGACTAGGGATAATACTTACATCAGTCAGAGAAACTTCAAAAATTTCTTCTTCTTCCAGTGATGAGAACTCAGGGGCAATATATGCTCCTCTCAAAGGGTCTTCTGGGATTCCTATTTCAATCAATGACAAGAAGCCAGGAACAAGACTAGCTCCTGTCAAAGAGTCTTGTGAGATTCCATCCTCAGTTAATAAGAAGAGCTCAGAGACAACACCTACCCCTGTCAAGGAGTTTTCTGAGATTCCTCCCTCATCCACTGAAATAAAAGAAGGGTCAACACTAGTCCTTTCCAAAGAGTCTGTTGAAATTCCTTCCTCATTCACTGAAATAAGAAAAAGGGCAACATTATTCCCTTCCAAAGAGTATGCTGAGATTCCATCTTCATCCAGTGACAAGAGCCCAAGGAGAGTGCTTGTCCCAATCAAAGAATCTTTGAAGAGTCTGTTGTTATCCAGTGACAGAAGACCGTGGCCAATAGTGGGTTCTATCAAAGAATCTTTTGAAATTCCTTGTTTATCCAATGACAGGAAGCCATGGGAAAGACTTCCTTCTGTCCAAGAGTTTTCTGAGATTCTTCCCTCATCCACTGACAGGCAACTAGGCACACCAGCCCTTGTCCAGGAACTTTCTGAGATTCCTTCTTTAGCCAGTGACAAGAAGCCAAAGACACTTACCCCTGTCCAAGAGCCTACTGAGATTCCTTTCACATCATTTGGCAGAAGACTAGAGACTACACTTACATCTTTCAAAGCGTCTTCTGATCTTCCTTCTTTAGACAATGACAGGAGCCAAGGGACGACATTTACTTCTGTCAAAGAGTCTTCTGAGAGTCCTTCTTCATCTACTGACAGAAGATCAGAATCAAGAGTCACTTCTTTCCAAGATTTTTCTGTGATACCTTCTGTACCCAATGACAGGGGACCAAGGACAACCCTGACTTCCTTCAAAGATGCTCCTAAGATTCCTTTGTCATTCAGTGACAGACCATGGCCAACAGTGACTTCTGCTAAAAAAATTTTTGAGATACTTTCTTCATCCACCAATAGGAAGCCAGGGAAAGACCTCACTACTATCAAAGACTCTTCAGATGTCCCTTTATTATTGAGTCCAGAGCCAACACTAGTCCCTTGTGAAGAGTCTCCTGACATCATTATTTCTTCATCCAGTGATAGAAGATCAGAGTTAACAATTATTTCTGTCAAAGAGTCTTCTGAGATACCATTTTCATCCAGAGACAAGAGACCAGGGACATTTACTCCTATCAAAAGGTCTTGTGAAATTCTTTCTTCATGTACAGACAGGAGACTAGGGATAAGACTTACACCAGTCAGAGAAACTTCTAAAATTTCTTCTTCTAGTGATAGGAATTCAGGGGAAATATGTGCTCCTGTCAAAGAGGCTTATCAGATTCCATCCTCAGCCAGTGAGAAGAGGGCAGGGACAACACCTACCCCTGTCAAATATTCCGAGATTCCTCCCTCATTTGCTGAAATAAGAGAAGAGTCAACAATAACCTTTTCCAAAAAATCTTTCAAGATTTCTTCTTCAGCCAATGACAAGAACCCAGGGACAACACTTACCCCTGTCAAAGAGCCTGCTGAGATTCCTCCTTCATCCATAGAAATAAAACAAGGTACAACACTAGCTCCTTCTAAAGATTCTGCTGAGATTCCTTCTTCACTCATTGAAATAAGACAAAGGACAACATTAGCTCCGGTCAAAGAATCTTTGAAGAGTCTGTTATCCAGTGACAGAAGACCATGGCCAATAGTGGGTTCTGTCAAAGAGTCTTTTGAAATTCCTTGCTTATCCAGTGACAGGAAGCCAGGGGCAAGTCTTCCTTCTGTCCAAGAGTTCTCTGAGATTCTTCCCTTATCCACTGACAGGCAACTAGGCACACCAGCCCTTGTCCAGGAACTTTCTGAGATTCCTTCTTTAGGCAGTGATAAGAAGCCAGAGACATTTACCCCTGTCCAAGAGCCTACTGAGATTCCTTCTACATCCATTGACAGAAGACCAGAGACTACACTTACCTCCTTCAAAGATTCTCCTGATCTTCCTTCTTTAGACAATGACAGGAGCCAAGACTCTTCTGTCAAAGAGTCTTCTGAGAGATCATCTCCATCTACTGACAGAAGATCAGAATCAAGAGTCACTTCTTTCCAAGATTTTTCTGTGATACCTTCTGTACCCAATGACAAGGGGCCAAGGACAACCCTGACCTCCTTCAAAGATACTTCTAAGATTCCTTTGTCATTCAGTGATGGAAGATCAGGGTCAACGGTGTCTTTGGTCAAAGAATATTTTAAAATACCTTCATCCACAGACAAAAGACCAGAGGCATTACTTACCACTATGAAAGAGTCTTCTGAGATACCATTTTCATACAGTGACAAGGACCCAGAGACAACATTTACCTCTCTCAAAGAGTTTCCTTCTTCATCTACTGAAGGAAACCCAAGAACAACATTAACCCCTCTCAAGGAGTTTTCCGAGATTCCTTCTTCAGCCAATGACAGAAGACTGCAACAAGCAGTATCTTCAATCAATGTGTCCTTTGACATACCTTGCTCATTTAGTGGCAGGAGACCAGATATAACACTGGCCTCTTTCAAAGATACTTCTGAGATTCCTCTGTCATCCAGTGACAGAAGATTAGGGCCAACAGTGGCTTCTATCAAAAAGTATTTTGAGACAGGGACATGTGTCTCTTTCAAAGAGTTATTTGAAATTCCTTCTTTGATCAGTTCCACAAGCCAAGAAGATACAAACCATAGAAAGGGTGGGGAAAAAAACCCTTCACAGCCTATTTATGAATACATAGACCTCAATGACTTAGCCCTAGATTCTCAAGGTATGTTGTTTTAGCCATTTCTTATTTGGGGAAAGGTAATTCTTTTGTTATTCCCCCACCCAAAAAAAGTATCAGATGTTTTAGGTCATCTAAATCCACTCTCCCCACCCCATCCCCATTTTAGAAAGAAAGAAAGTTCTTTGTCCCCCAGGTCTCACAGGCAGTAACTCAAACAGGTCCTCTTCCTCCTCCTCTAAATCCAGTGTTCTTTATACCACATATTGCTTCTCATTAACTGGATGTTTCATGACCTCATGGTTTGAGAAACAGATATTAGAAAAGCTTGCATTGTTTTTGACAAGACAAAGGGAAAAGGAGGTTTGCTTGAGACACCAATGGAGACATTTCATCTCCACCTATATAACTTCTTAGTTGGTAGAAAGTCCAAGCTTCTTAGATTACACATTCTCTTGCCCTCTCCCTGGACCACCTCCCAAATTTTCAACCCAAACTAAATTTGCTGAAATGGCAACTTAAAAGTTAGACTCATGTCTAAGCTGAAATTCAGAGTGACCCTGACATATAGGAGGTATCATTGTAATGATATCAGCAAAATAATGTTGGGTGTGGATTCAGAGAACTTGAGTTAGAATTCCATCTTTACCACTTAATACCTAAGGACAACTTCTGTGGGATTCAAATTCCTTATCTGTAAAATGAAGGGCTTAATCAACCAAAGTTGGAGGAAAGCTTAGAAACCATCTAGTTCTATGTTCTCATTTTACAGATGAGGGGCTGAGGCTTAGAGACTTATCCGGGGTCACACAGCTCATAAATCACCAAGGTAGATTCAAAGCTGTACTTTCCTGACTCCCCAACACATCTCCATCCACCATGCCACACTGCCTTAAAATTTTTCATACTGACAAAATAAGAGACAGAAGTGGGATGTATTCAAGAGGGGATGGGTTTCCCTTCAATGGAGGCTTGATAACCACTTATCACCCATGCAATTTAGGGGATTCTTGTGTGTGTGTGTGTGTGTGTGTGTGTGTGTGTGTGTGTGTGTGTGTGTGTGTTGATCCAGAAGTTCCTTCCAGTACTGAAATATTGGGATGATGCAATTAGGCTTAGAGCTGGCTCTGGAGTCAGAGGTCATGGGTTAAATCCTCTCGATCTAACCTCTCTTGGGTCTCACCAAATGTAAAGACAATAATGATTGCACTCCCTACATCCTCCTTATGAGGAAAGTCCTTTGTAAACCTTAAGGTGCTGTAGAAACATGAAGCCTGATTATAATTAAGATCATGTAAACTAAGAGGTTGGCTTAATCCCCAGTGATGATTGAACTCCTCCAAGAGAAAAACCATGCCCTGGGCTGGGCTTTCTTTGTTTGTCTCCCAGAATATAGGACAGGGTAAATCAGAGTAAGTGCTCCACAAAGAGTGGCAAAATTGAACTTTAATGAATTTTAAGGTGGGAATTTATCTTTCACTTTATCTGAAAAAGATCTGAGGGTTTTAGAAGACCACAAGCTTACTGTGAGTGTCCATCTTTTGACTGAACCATACCATCCCTCCACTTCTCCACCCAGCTAACAAGGTGTTGTTCTTCCCCCATGAAGGGACTCATTCTCCTCTGTGATCTTGCATTGTCAGTATGAGTGATTGTAGTCTGAAAACACATCTGTTTTTTTTATTTTGTTTGATGAGGAGCTTTCTTTGCTCTACCATAGGGGTTCAATATCTCCCTTCCTTTGCTGGTTGATTTAAAAAAGCCTACCTGACTTAAGCACCTCAACCAGATCACAACTCCAGCTATACCAAGTTCCTTTTTAACTATTGGAATGAAGGGCGGGCTGAGGATGTGTGTGTGTATTCGAATGCACATACACACATGTATATTGGGGGTTTGAGGATGAGGAACAGTGGACAAAATAATTAGGCCATCACCGCTTGGTTCCAATGAGAAAAAATAAAGTCTCAGGAAAGTAGATCCCAACAAGTCATATGTCTGTATTTATGAGGCAACTTTCTGTTGTTAACAGGGCAACCCCTTTCTAATTCAAACCTTGTTTGCTTAAGATATGGCATGGAGGGGGGTGCAGTGAAGGGAGGTGGGCAGGGTGATAATAGATGAGGCATACCCACAAACCTTCAGATATGGCGCAGACTTGCAGAGAGAAAGGAGGGGCAAGGAAAGAAGCTGGTGGCACCCATCTACACAAACAACTTGCATGGGACTTCTGAGAGCCCTCTGTCTTCCCTCATTTCTTCTCTTTGTAACCCTTTTATCAGGCATCAGCAGTGTTCTTCCACCAGTCTCTGGAGGCTTCATGAATGATTCCCTTGACTCTAATACAGGTAGGTATGGGGAATCTCTTTTCATTCTGTCAACAGAAGTACTTGTGTGTATTATATCATTAAGGTCACCCTTCCCTTAAGAATTACATTATCACTTTATAGAAGTCATTTGACAGGTGTATTTGCATCAAGTGAGGAATCTTCCCCAAAAATCCACTTGCTCGAGTACACATAAAACCTTCCCTTCCCTTTCCTGACCTCCTTCATAAGAGGGAAAAAAAGCATCTAGTTCCCAGTTCAGTTATTTTGTTTATTAACAATAATAAATGACATCTCACAAAACCCTTCCATCACTACCATGTGAGACAGGTATGATATCCTCATCTTATGGATGAGAAAACCAAGATCGGGGAAGGTTTATAATAAATCATATTCATAAAACACTTTAGAATTTAGATTCAATTACTCATTCATTCCTTTTGGCCAGCCCAAGCCTTACTTATAAACACTTCCTGTATGCCTAGTACTGTGCTACATGCTTCAACTGGTAGAAAGTTTAAAGTACACCTGGAACTCAGGGTGGAGAAGACATAAGAACAAAGAACAATTATAGACAATACATTGCACTGAGTTTATTTTCAAAAGTGAAAAATGTTTTCCTCCCAATAGTCCTGTGAGCTAGATTCTACAAGTATCCACTTTACTTTATAGATGAGACCTGAGGCTGATAAAAAGCCAAGTGATTCCCATAGTTATAGAACTTGTCAATCAGAAGGAAGGTTCAATTCGGACACTTGTCACCTCTGTGACCTTGGGTGAGCTCCTGCCTCATATACAAGCCGGGCCGATTTCTTGGCTACTGCTCATCCACCCTACCCCACAGCCACCCCTTCTAGATTTCTGGGGAATTTTATTTTAAGCTCTAGATGAGGAGGATGTTCTTCAAATTTGCTGAATTCCTAGAGTTCAGTGTTTAGCTTCTGGAAGTTTTTGGAGATTCCTAGAGCCCAATGGGACAGATCTGCAATGACAATCCATCTACTAACTCTCTGCTTTTGCACAGATTGCATAAGCTCTATGCTGACTCTCCTTCTAGAGATCCAGGGAAGTTTTTGAAAGAAGTTCTAGATTTGGGGAGGCTCTTAGGATTTTCTGGATCTCTAGAATTTAGAGTTCTGGACTTTTTTTTATTCTTTAGAAATTTCTAGATCTGGGATGACAGGCCATCTCCAGACTGTACATGCTCTCCTCCTTTACCTCTACTTTTTAGGACCCCCAGCTCCCTCCCAGACTCAGCTGACATGACAGCTCCTCCAGAAGCCCTTTGCTGACTTGAGCCTCTTTGCAGGTGTTCGGGCTCTCCTCTCCTCTTGGACATTGCTGTACTTACTTTGTCTGTTTTCCACATTGCCTTCTTTCTGTGTCTGTTGCTTCCCCTCATAGAAATCAGGCTTCTTAAAGGCAGGACCTGGGTTTTCATTTTTGTCTATCTCATCAGCCCCTAGCACAGTGCCAGGCACATAGTAGATGCTTAAGAAAAGCTCCTTGCCCTGAAGGGTTGCATTCATAACTGACATTAGATCCGTTCTCTTCTCAGAAACCCAGGTTTCTGGCAGGGATATCCAGGTCCCTAAAACAATACCATTGCCAGCTATTGAGTCCATTGGCTGTCCACCACCAAAACCTCCAAGGCCTCCAGTCATGAGTCTTCTGGCCCTTCAGAACATGATTCCTTTAGCTTCCACAACACAAAATGTAGGTAAGGAATTCTACTTCTGTCTTTTGCATCGGGGTTGGAAAGCTTGCCCCACGTGTCAGTCCATTGGAAGTCAAGTCAAGGCTCTGAACAGTGTGTGTGTGTGTGTGTGTGTGTGTGTGTGTGTGTGTGTGTGTGTACTCACACTCTCCCTAGTGAATCTTAAGCAATGGTGCACCCACTTATCACCGCTGGTTCCACAAAGTTGGACATTTCTCATGGATCACTCATCTGAAGGAGACATGGCAGTTTGCCCATGAAATTAGGGTCTGGGCCAGGATTGGGTCCTTATCACTCCCTAACCAGTTAGTTTCTCCTGAGTGTGCTGCATTTGATCACTGGGCAGCTGTCCAAAGTTAAAAAGATGAAAACTTCAAAAGCAAGAATGAGGCAGATCTAACTGCTTCTGTTTACTTGGACTGGCTGTGTTTCCAATACAGTGAAATCAGGAGGCTGGTGGGAGGGGGACAGGCAGGAAGGAATAAAGGATGGATCATGCTTGGATTACCATATGGCTATAATAGTGTGGTCTAAGAATTCAGACTGACTGAGTGTGGTTGTGTGGAATTCCTACTGAGCCTTCCAGGCCCTGGGATTCTGCAGAAATTGACTGACCTGGGTACTGAATGGAAGTGGAAAGGATCATATTCACACTGTTCTCCCCACTCCCCCAGCCCATCCATAGTCTGCCTTGGTTGACATTAAAAGTATCTGTTCAACTACACTTCCCCTTCATTAAAATAAAATAGGGGTTCACATGAGGTTAGAGGCAGAATCAGGGTGTGTGTGCATGCATGTCTGTGGGGGAGGAGAGTTAACGTGGCCTGATCACCAATCCTGAGTAGACCGACAGGCCTGAGACTGTTTTTAAATGGTTTCATTGACAGCTCTGGTAGCCTCATTGGTGAAGTCTTGATATTTTTTGTTCAGATGTGTGGGTTCACTGGTGTAGAGCAAGACAATTCCTTTTAAGTATGCAGATCTATAGCTCTGCCACTAGGCAGACAGCTGCCGTGGGGGCATCTGTGCTTTAGCATGCCCAGGATCACACGTCTCTAAGTATAGAGGACAGACATTGAACACGAGCTTTCCTTACTCTCCTAACCTCTCTCCACTGACCTGCTACCTCCTAGTAGTTTTTGTCAATTTCAAAAAAAAAAAACTCTTCCTAAGTGCTTACTCAAGCCGTACGTACACCAAAAAGGGCACTTTTCAGAAAAAAATCACCATGGCCTCTGCAGAAGGATGATAGAAGTTATTTTAATAGAGGCAATGCTGACCAGCAGAGAGAGAACTGGACTTGTAGGGAGGAAGACTTAGGGAAGGGAGGTGGGAGCAAGAGAAGAATTAATGTTTGTTAACTGAAAAAAGTTTTTAAAAATCCTACTTCTGACACAGGGGTTACTTAACCACTACATGCCTGAGGGTAAGATCGAGGATATCATTCAGTCACCGATGTTAGAAGGAGCTTCTACACTGTGACTTTCCTACATAGCCAAAACTGCAGGCCTTTCCTGCATTCACATAGTGTAAATCTTAAAAAAGAAAAGAAAAAAGAAGGAAGGAAGGAGGGAAGGAAGGAAGGAAGGAAGGAAGGAAGGAAGGAAGGAAGGAAGGAAGGAAGGAAGGAGGGAGGGAGGGAAGGAAGGAGGGAGGGAAGGAAGGAGGGAAGGAAGGAAGGAGGGAAGGAAGGAAGGAGGGAGGGAGGAAGGAAGGAAGGAGGGAGGGAAGGAAGGAGGGAGGGAGGGAGGGAAGGAAGGAAGGAAGGAAGGAAGAAAAAGAGGAGAGGGGAGGGAAGGGGAGGAGAGGAAAGGAGGGGAGAGGAGAGGAAAAAAGCCCTTTTGTATAGTAAGAAGAAGATTTGGGACATAAATCTCTTTTGCACATCTGTGTAAGATTCAAACAGACTAAGATTAAATTCATTCATGTTAACCAACTCAGAAATCAGGCCTGGCAAGGTGAGGGCTGATTATAGACAAACTATAGACAGTTCATTTTTGGAAGTCTTCACACCATCTGTTTTCCACTGAATTATTTCCCCTTCACACTCTAAGGAAGATTAGGTGTGGTTTGGGGAGAATAAATAAAAGATACTAAGCCAGAGTGGCATTCTCTGGAGAAGTGGCTGCTGTGGCCAGGTGGAAGTTGATGTCTTCATGCCAAGGTCAGGTCAATGTCCCAGACAGACACCCGGGGAGGCACTCCGGCCTTCCCAAGCCCTGAGGGAAATTGGCTTCAGACTTGAAAGCTTTAGCACATCGGTGCTGCTCTTAGTTGCCACCTCCTTGGTGTAGCTCACCCACCATGGCGGAAACCTGCCATGTCGTGGTAAGGAACGTGATATGACTCATTCAGTTAAAAACAACACAAATGTTGAGCTTTCTTTCTTCTCTGCCTTCTTATAGCTGCTGCAGAACAGAATTACCTCACTGCAGAAAAGTAAGTATCTGATTCTTAATTGGGTAGCCCATAAACTGGGGCCATTAAAGCAGCCCATGAGCCAGTAATAAGGGCTAGAGGAGCTTGGCACTGTCTCTAATGGTTTGAAAGGAGCACCAGCCTCAAAGTGATAAATTGCTACTTTTGTTTAAATGAAAGATTAGGTAAACTCCGTCAAACTGCAGGATAGACATTAAACTGTAAAAATTAACCTCCTGGGCCTCCTATTTATTATACAATTGGGTTCAGTAAATTGAAACGTCAACTGCCATTGTCATGAATCAAATTAAAGTCAGGCACGCACTAAGTACCTAGATTGAATCAGAGAACTAGGAATGAAAACATGGAACCCTTTGGCTTCTGAGTGACCGGTTCAATTTGACGAATGTTTAGTCAGTACCTACTGGGTGTGGTACACTGAGCTGGGCACTTGGAATAAATACAAAGTAAAAAAAAAGCATGGCCCTGCTCTCAAGCACCTTACAGTCTATGGGGGACAAGGGAAGGGCACCCCTTGAGTCTGACTTGGGTGAGTGGTCATTAAAATGGCACTGAATGAGGTTTAAGTGCCTGCTTTCTGCCAGGCCATGGGGCACAAAGACAAAAAGGAAAATGTCTGCCCTCCGAGAACTTAGTCTGTGGGAGGGAACCAAAATGGACCAAATATCTCAAAGTAATTTCAAGACAAACATTTACTACGAGGTGGATCAAGAAATGTTTTCTCATCAAGAGATGTTAGTTATTGCAAGAGAAGGGAACACTTTTATTAACCATTTGGAATATCCCAGGCCCTGCAGGAAACACTTCTCAGGTTTTGCCTCACTGGATCTTCACAACTACCCGGCGAGGTAAGTGCTGACATCATCCCCCATGTTACAGTTGAGGAAACTGAGGTAAACAAAGGTTATGTGACTTGCCCAGGGTCACACAGTAAGGAAGTATCAGCACAGGTCTTCTTAAATCCAGGCACAGAGCTCTCGCCACCACAGCACAAGGTTCCATTGCATCATGGAAAGCTTGTTCCATGTGTCGCCCCGCCAGGTCACCTAACGGCCAGGAGTAAGTCATTCTGGTCATAAATTTCATCGGTTACAGTTTAATGTGTGTCTGAACCTGTGTCTTCTCAGGTGGGGGAGGCTGCTCCTTTTCATTCTTGGTCCCTAGGCCTGGGCACCAAAACCTTTACTGTTCTGGTATATACTCTCTGAAGCTAATTAAGGGTACAGAAGACCAGAGTTGGGGTCAAGCATACCCAGATTTAAATTCCACTGCTGCCATTCACTGGGTCTGTCATTCTGGACAAGTCATGACCTCCCTGGTCAACGTCGCTCATCTGTAAAATGGATCCCCATTTAGTAGGTTGGGATTGGTGTAGAGTCAAATGAGATAATGTATGTAAACTTTAAAGCATTCCATAAATATCAGCTATTAAGATGCTATTGATGATAATGCATGGCCCAGGAGGGAGAGCAAACTATCAAAAAAATGGATGGGAGAAAAAAATTGAAATTCATCCCTTCCTAGTGTAGAGTCTGGCCCATAGCTGACCCATAATCACTGTTTACTAGTTACATGATTATGAGCCATTAGAGCTATCCTGAAGAGGGAGTTCCCTTCTGGCCTTTTCATGTAAATACTTGAGGTATCTATTGTAGATGGGTTCCTATCCAGTTATGGTTTAGACTGAATGGCTACTGAGATCCCTTTTAGCTCTGAAATTCCGTGACTCTATGAAGACTTTCTGGAGGGGGTGGCAATTGAATGAAAGGATGGGGCAGGGTGGGGAAAGGGGGGAGGCACATCAATAGGCAAAGAAGGAAAGGGGAAGGGGAAGGGGAGGAAAAGGGAAGAAGAAGAAAGGGAAGGGGAAGGAGAAGAAAGGGAAGGAGAAGAAGAAGAAAAGGAAGGGGAAGGGAAGGGTAGGGAAGGGAAGGGAAGGGGCAGGAGAAAGTGGCTCATTGCAAAGGCTAAGCATAATCCAACTTGACTAGGGCAGAGGCCACAGGGATGGACGTAATATGAGATCAACTTAGAAAGTTGTAATGTTTCTAAATTGGAGAAGACATTGGATACTGGGCAAGGAAGTGTGAACTTGACTCAGTAAGTAACAGGGAATCACAAAACAAATGTTTAGAGTGATTGGCGCGATTGGATATCTCATCTGGATAAAGAAAGATTGCATATAAAAGAGATTGGAGGGGGATTGAGCAGAGATGGGAAGACCTGCTGGAGGCTCCATTAATAATCCAGGGAAGTACCAATGCTGGCCTTTGTTGGATGATGGCAATGAGGATAGAGAGGAAGGGCCACATGGGAGCCATGTTGTATAACCAGGAGGTGAGAGATCATGGGAACTGATTAGGCCTGAGAGGTAAGGAAGAAAGGAGAGAATTAAAGAATCGATCCGAGAACATTTATTCAGTGTCTCTTATGGACAAGACCCCAGGAGGGCCCAAATAAAAGAAAAACTGTCCCCTCACCTAGAATTTACATTCTACTGGTTACATGATATGCCATGCACAGAGCTAAGTACGTACATGATGATTTGCAGAGGACATTTATTGTGAGTGGAAGCATCCTGACCCTGAAGTCAATGGGTTGTTTCATACCTAAATCTTCCTGACCCTCATTTGGGGTTCTTTTGGCAGATACTGGAGTGGTTTGACATTTCTTTCTCCAGCTCATTTTACAGAAGAGGAAACTGAGGCCAACAAGATTAAGTGATTTACCCAGGGTCACACAGCTAGGAAGTGCTAGGTTAAATTCAGGAAGATGAGTCTTCCTGACTCCAGACCTATGCACTATGGCACCACCTAGCTGCACTGGGAGTGGGTTCAAATCCCACCTTGTTACCACATATGTGACTTTGAGTAAGTCCTCTAATGTCCCTGGACCTGAGTTTCCTTATCCATAAATTAAGAATTGGATTAAATGATCTTGAAAGTTCTTTCAGTTTCTTGGTCACTGAAGCTGTCATCAAAAGGGACAAGGGAAGGTTTCTCCTAAGAAGTAACATCTGAGCTGAGCCTGGTGGAACCCAGGAATTCCAAAAGGCAGAGAACAAGAGGAAATGCATTTCAGGCATGGGGCCAGGGGTCATCGAGAAGAACACTGAGTTGGGGAGATAACAAGTAGATCCATCCTGGCTTCGAGTGCCCAAATGGGAGGCAAATGGCCACCATGTTGGGAAGGACTTTTGTGATGGGAAACGCCAAGCTGAGCTCTATTTTGTTATTCTAGAGGCAAGAGGGAGCCACTGAGGTGTTTTTGACCAGGGAGTGATATGTTCAGGAAGACTATTTTTGTCGCTGTACAGAGAGTGGTTTCTAGATGAGAGAAAGGAGAAGCCAAGGGTGTGATTAAGAAGTGACATCAGATGTCCAAGTGAGAGATGGTGTCCAAGGGAGTGGAGAGATGACACAGAGGTGTCGTGGGGCAGGGTTGACACAAAACGGTAACCAAATGAATATGGGGATGAGCAAAAGGGTAGAGAACTCTGGAGTCTGGAGTCCTGGTGAATGAAAGGATGTCATAGACCCTGACAAAAATGGTGGGATCAAAGGAAGGAAATGGGAGGGGAGAAAAGAGGTTTGTTGTAGACATGCTGATTTTGAGATGCTCGGCTGCCCGGGTGGGGACTTAGGGAGCAGGAGGCAGCTCAGTGGACAGAGCACTGGGCCTAAAGTCAGGAAGACCTGAGTTCAGATCTAGCCTTAGACACTTCCTAGTTGTGTGACCTTGGGCAAGATGTTCAACCTCTATTTGCCTCAGTTTCCAAAACTGTAAAATAGGAATAATAATAGTATTTCACTCCCAGAATTGTTTGTGAAGATCAAATGAGATGATATGTGTGAAGCCTGGCATGTAGTGGGTGCTGTGTAAATGATAGCTATTATCATTATTACTAATGCTCTTTGCCATTCATGAAGCGTGTTAGAATCATCCATTTGTGTTGTTATCATCAGTATCAAATGCTTGTTTCAAAGGTGTGGGCCCCCACTGGTCCCCAGAGGCCCTTCTTCTGGAAGAAAGTAATCCTCTTCTAAGACAGAGCTCAAAAGCTGTCTGTCACAAAGCCTTCTCCTACTATTACCCCCTTAGAATCAAACTCCCCTGTCTGTTTCCAAAGTACTCTGTTTATTCCCTTTGGCTGGTACTTAGACACTTTTTGTCTTGGAATATACTGATTTGGTTACATTTCCATTTCCTCAGAGACCATATTGTGTTCATTTTTGCATTTCCCCCCACCCCAAACACCCTTTTTTGACCATTTGAGGTGGTTATGTATGTGTGTGATTTTTAAAAATGTATTTATTCATTTTTAGTTTACAACATTCAGTTCCACAAGCTTTTAAGCTCCAGTTTTTCTCCCCGTCCTTTTCCTCCCTGTATGATCTGATATAGGCTCTACATACACATTCACATTAAATACATTTTCACATTAGTCATGTTGCAAAGATGAATTATAACCAATGGAATGACCTAGGAGAAAGAAGAAACAAAACAAAAGAGAAAAAAGGGAGCAAACAGTACGCTTTGATCTACATTCAGACACCATGATTCTTTATGTGTACACACACACACACACACACACACACACGGACAAAGAATGTCTTTTCCTTCCAAAACGCAGTCCTTCAAATATTTGAATATGGCTAGGTAGCCCCATAGCACAGTGGAGTCAGAAAGGCTTGTCTTCCTGAGTTCAAATCCAGCCACAGACACTTCTTAGCTGTGTGACCCTGGGCAAGTCACTTCACCCTGTTTGCCTCAGTTTCCTCATCTGTAAAATGAGCTTGAGAAGAAAATGGCAAAACCACCCCAGTATCTCTGTCAAGGAAATGCCAAACAGGGTCACAGAGTCAAACATGACTGAAATGACTGAATGACAACATATCTGAACACCCCCTCCCCAAACCCTGGCTTCTCAAACCTGGCTTCAACATGCCCAGTTCCTTCAACTGATCCTCAGACGACATGTATCTTTGAAAGTTGTCTGGGAACTCCAGAGTTCCTCTTTCGTGTTCCCTTTAAAGTGTTTGAAGGCCATCATGAAGATTCCTGAGAATAATTTGTTTTCTTTCACTTAGATTTACTGCCCTTATCATTCACTTGGGAACCACATACATGCCAATTTCATTGTTTTTGACAGCTGGGCAAGTAGTCCTGAGTTCTGGTCCTGACTGCCTCTTACTATCAGTTTAACATTGGACCAGTTAATCTCCTCTGTGGGCCTCAGTTTCCTCCTTTGTAAAAAGAAGATGAGACCAAAGTTTCATGCAACTCTAACTTTGTTCTGTAACTATATGAACATGTTAATGCCTTACTAGCCTTGGACAATGAAATGACTCTCTTAAGTTCATTGTCCATCTTTGCTATCTTTTATTGGCATTGTAGGGATGTGTCCTCCTTAAATAAACCATCCCTTTTTTGTGGGAACAAAGAAAGCTGGACCACAGGGCAAGCTCAGTGCTTGGTCTCTGCAGATATGAAGGGTTAGCCAATGCTTTATTCACTGGCTTCCCATGGGACGTCCCCCCACTCCATGATCAAGTGGCGGAGAGGGTGTGGGGGTGTGTGGAGAGAAGCAAGAGGGAGGCTATTTTTGACTCACATCTTTTTTTTGACTTCTAACAAAAACGCAAGGAAGAAAGGTCTTGTTTATCAAACAGCAGCAAATGGCAGCAACAATTTCAAGTCTAAGCATAGAAACCTGCGATTGAGAAGTAGGCAAAGCTGGTCTTTATGCACGCGCCAGTGGGACATCTCCCACTCATTCAGGAGACCCTAACTGAGCCCCTCCGACATTCAGGCCTGTCACTAGCCCTTCTTCTGACAGCTTCTCCTGGGAGGAGTTGTCACTGAGCTCTTCAAGGCCAGAGGCTGATCAGGATGTGCAGATGAGACTGGGGACTCTTCTAACATCTAACAATTTAGGCCAGTGAGAGTTTATTTATGTAACAGGTTGTTTAAAATAAAAACAACTTTGCAGCATCACAGATTCAGAGCTAAGAGGGAAATTGGAGGGAATGTACACTGACCCTCTCATTTTGCTGAAGAGAATACTAAAGCCTGAGGAGGTTATGTGGTTTGCCCTAGGAAATCCAGCTGATGAGTGGCAGAAGTTTTTGAAGGTTTTGAACTTAGATCCTGGGACTTGACTGCCAGGATTTCAATTCCAAACTCAGTTCATTGGTCTTTCCACATACTTGGCTGCCAACTAAAAGTTTAAATATCACTTTAAGAGGTTTTCCAGGGCAGCACAGTGAATAGAACAGGAGTTCTAGAGTCAGGAGGACCTGAGTTCAAATCTGGTGTCAGACACTTACTAGTTGTATGACCCTGAGCAAGTTACTTAACCTTGATTGCCTCCCCCCCAAAAAAAGTTTCCCCAAGCTGCTGGCCATAGCTCTCCTTTCCCCAACCACAGTTCTAGGAGAAACCTACATTCCTTACCTCTACTTCTTTTCCCATGGATTCACTTATCATTTCTACACAGATGATTCCTCAGATCTATATATCTAGCCCTGGTCTCTAACTGAAGGTCTGGTCCTACATCACCAGCCAGCTGCCCATTGCACATCTCCAATTGGATGCCCCAAAGATAGTTCAATGCCTTGCACATAGAAGGTCTTTAATAAACTGCTTGTTGGATTAAATTGAGTGGTGGGGGTAATGATGAAATGCTCTTCCCATGACTCTTCAAATTACCAAGACAAGCCAATGGGTGTCTTTGACATTTGGTCTAAGATCAGAAATGAGACTCTGTAGTTACTTTTGAGTAACAACCTCAAAACCTAAATTAACTCCACAGAAAGAGGAGAAAAATTATCAATCAGAAAAAACTTTTAAATTCTATATATTAACAGTGATTTCTGGTATATTTTGGAAAGACCTAAAATGTTTGAATATTTGAAAATTAAGAGCTTTGATCTTACTTTTCCAAGAACCACTATGGGGCCTTTTGCCCTGGAAAGGTCCTTGTTATTGTCCTTTTTTCCAGAAGAGATCAGAGTGCCCTGATACCTTTTTTAGACATGCTTTCTTTTCCAAATGGCTGCATTTCAAAACAAATCACTGAAACTGTGGCAAGCCGGCTCTAAGTAAGAAGGTGGTTAGCAAACTCTCCCTCGCTCCACATGGCGAATCTGGCAGTTTCTACTGTCGTGATGCTTCTGAGACCTTCTCCTTTCTCACTCCTCACACAGTCCTCATTCTCTCCTGCCTGGACTATTTTGGGGAACTTTTAGTTAGTTTTCCTTCCTTGAGTCTTTCCACCCTGCTCATCCTCCAGCACAGGTCTGACCACATTCCTTTCATGGTGAACAAACTCCAGTGGCACCCTACTGCTAATAGAACACAAATAACCATTCTGTTTTAAAAGTCAAACAATTAGGGCCAGCTAGGTAGTGCAGTGAGTAAGAGCACTGGCCCCAGAGTTGGGATGGACCGGGATCAGTCCCAGCCTCAGAAAATGAGCCCCCACACATAAATAATGACTGGCCGTGTAACCTTAAGCAAGTTACTTAACCCCAAATGCTTAAAAAAAAAAAAGTCAAATAATCTGGGGCAGTTAGGTGGTTTAGTGCATAGAGCACCAGCTCTGAAGCCAACAGGACCTGAGTTCAAATTTGACCTCAGACATTTACTAGCTGTGTGACCCTGGGCAAGTCACAGCCCCAATTGCATTAAACAACCTATCAACCTCCTTTCTATACTTGCTCTACATTACTCTTCCTCCCAGACTGGCCTTCTTGCTACACTTCACCCATCACACTCCATTTCCCATCTTGGTTTCTTTACATAGTCCAATCTTCATACCAGAAATCCAACCTCTATCTCACAGAGTCCCTTAGCTGCTGGTTGTGTTTTTTTCCAAAATTTAGTTCAAGTCTGACATGAACCCCCAACTCCTAGTGCCCTGTCTTCCCATACCACTTTGTATCTATTTTTACTTTTTCTGTATATGCACACACACAGAGACACACACACACATATGCATACATCTAACCCTAATTCTCTTTCCAATCCTAATTCTGAGGTATATATCCATTGGCTCCCCTGATAAAATGTGAGTGTCTTGAGAGCCTAGGGTTTCTATTTTTTAAATCCTTCTGTATTTGGCAAAGTACTTGATTCACGCATGTATTCATTGGTTCATTCATTCATTCATTCATCAATAAAGCTATCTTTAAAATACCTGCACCCAGGAGCCTCAGACTCCAAAGTCTAGGTCTGAGTTGGGGAGCAGGAAGAAACCAAGTCCCTGAATATGAATTCTGGCTTTGCCGATTACTATCTATATAACCTGGGGGAAGTGATTTAAGTTCTCTGGGATTCAGCTCCTGTTCTATAAAATGCCGAGGTGGGACTGGAGGACCTGCATGGTCCTTTCTAGTTCTAAGACACACACCCTATGTTTCCCCCCCTCCCCCACTAAATCTCTTCTTTGTAAGCACACCCAGTTCCTTCAAAGAAAGCTCATATTTTTTCATAGACTGTATTTTGCATTTCTCTTAAACTGGAAGCAGAAAGCTTTAGCAGCTTAAACTAATGTGACTTCAGTTAATGTGAGTAATGCCACAGGTTCACTCTGATCCCTTAATACCTGTTCAGCAGGTACACATTGCCACTCTTCATTTCTTTTTCTTTTGTTTGCTTTCTGTTTCACAAGGTCCATAGAGGGAGGATTGTCTATAAGCCTTCTGGTTTTTCATCCATGCTAATTCCTCCATGCCTTTCCTCCTGAATTGTCTCCATTGACCCTTGCATGTGGCTTGTATGGATAACTGGCTTCCTTCTGGTATCAACTAAAATCCCACCTACAGCAAGATGCTTTTCTGGGTCTCCCTTGATGTTGCTGCCTTCCCTCTCACCCCAATGTGCCCTGTTCATTGTCATTTGCATGCTGTTAAATTGGGAGCTCCTTGAGGGCAGGGACTGTTTCAGGCTTTATTTACCCACCACCAACCACAGGGCCTGGCACATATTCAATCCTTAATAAATGCTTCTTATTTGATTGAGTTTTTTTGTTGTTGGTGTTGCTAAAAACAATTACACATTTGTCCCATGATAGAAAATCCCTGAGCTAACAGAAGTACTGCCACCAGCAATGGTACCCTTTAATTTCATTAACTTTGCTATCACCAGGACTTATGAGCTATTTGACTAAATGCAAAAGGAAGGGGGCATTGCTTCCACCACCACCCCCAGCTTTCTTAGAAGGCAGAATCGGTATAGTGCAAAGAGAACATGGTGCTCCATTCAACAATTATTTCACATCTACTGGATACACAGTACTCCATTAGACACCAGAGAGGCCACAGTTTAGATTAAGTCACATGCTTGACCTCACAGAACTCATAATCTAGCATAGAATAAGATACAGATACATATAATATACAACATTCCATAATAAGCATATATAAGAGAATACAAAGAATACAAGGAATTTTATTAAAGAGGTACAAAGGCAAGTCTATGCTCTCTTTTTCCTCTATCCCCCCCTTCCCCTTCTCTCTCTCTCTCTCTCTCTCTCTCTCTCTCTCTCTCTCTCTCTGTCTCTCCCTCTCTCTCTCTCTCTCTCTGTCTCTCTCTCTGTCTTTCTCTCTCTCTGTCTCTCTCTCTCTCTGTCTCTCTCTCTGTCTCTCTGTCTCTCTGTCTCTCTGTCTCTCTCTCTCTCTGTCTCTCTCTCTCTCCTCTCCATCTTCCAGAGGCCTGATTATCTGTATACAGATGACTCCCACATCTATATGACCGGATTTCATCTCATTCTTAAGTTCCACATCCCTAACCGTTGTCTTGACATATCTACCTGGAAGATTCACAGGCATCTCCATTTCAATATGTCCCAAACTTAACTTGTATCTCTTCCCCCAAATCTTTCTCTCTCCCTACCTTCCTCATTTCTATTGAGAGCAGCAGCATTCTTTTGTGGTTCATAACTCATCAAATAATATATCAACAATTAAGTGTGAAAATAAATGTCCGAGTGATCTTGTCAGTTTGTTCATGGAGATGGAAGGGTGTATGATAGTCATCCAGGACCCAGTCATCACCGTAAGAAATTAATGAAGGGTGGAGCCATACTTGTTACTCAATGAGGATGATGTAAGAAATTAGAGACACTGTTCCATATCACTGTGGGGTAGAAAAATTGTGCATGTACTAATTACCTAGCAATCAGTGATTTAGTGGCTAGAATTATACATGAGATGCACACTACCTTTTATGAACGAACAGATAAAGCAAACCAATTAAACATTTTAAGTTATTGTAATCATTATTTCCTATTCATTACTCTGTGAGATATAGATTTCAGTGGTTGTTGGAGAGTTGTTTTTCAGTCACATCCAACTCCTCATGACCCCATTTGGGGTTTTCTTGGCAAAAATACTGGAGTGTTTGCCGTTTCCTTCTCCAGTTCACTTTATAGATGAGGAAACTGAGGCAAACTGGATTAAATTATTTTCCTAGGGCCGTACAGCTATTAAGTGTTTGAAACCAAACTCAGACTCAGATCTTCCTGACTCCAGGCTTGATGCTTTATCCACAGAGCACTTAAATAAATTCCATCTAATAAACAGGCTGTGTGTAGCCTAAAGAATTCAACTCATAAACTATGCTGGAAACAAAGCATTATCTTAGAACTGTTACCTACAATTTCTTAGGCATAACACTGATCCATGAAAACTAAAAAAGTTTTTGATAGATATTGTCATATCAAATGGCCAAATTGCTTAGAATGAAACGCTTTAAAAATAGAGACCTAACTAAAAAAAATCAAAATTACATAGTACCTATTGGAGGTCCATAGTTTTCTCTCATCCAGTCTGCTACTGGAGCTATACCAAAGATGCTTTGGGTGAGTCTGTGACATGAGATTAAAACCTAATACTTTTATTCAACTTCAAAAAGGAAATGTTTTTATCCAGCTATGCAATAGTCTGTAGAATTCAATGTAAAAGAATCATGAGAGCAAAGACACTTATCCCAGGACCATTTCAATCTGAACATCGTTGAATAAGATGACAATGACTTGTCTATTATAATAATAATGTTAATAATCTATAGAAAGATGAACATTTTCTCATCAAAAAAGAGGACGAAAATTTCTAAATGTCCTCAGAGCACAAAATGCAGACTTAAAACACACAGAAATACTGAACTCTCTTGGCTTCCATTTCTTCATCTATAAAATAGGTATTCCCCCACAGGGGGTACCTGAAAGAACCATTGATATCCAGAAATTCCCCCAAACCAATTTCAAAACTTACAAAAATAAAAGTAACTTCTACCCTTCCTCCCCACTGCTTCTTAGTCAAGAATGTGAAGAATCTCATAATTATGAGGCCACAATCCCGTTCCAGAAGGCGTCTGAGGACTCTACTTCCCCCTGCACTGATAAATGTGAGTAAAAGTTGGTTAATGGATGAACAGTCTGGGAGATCCATGTGGTCGAAGCCATGCTGCCTCGCCTACTTTGGGCAGATAGATATGGCACCTCTGTGGCTCAGCCCCCGCTGCCTTTTTTTCTTTCTAAGGGGAGGGAAGGAAGGTATGCACTAATGCTCTTTCCCAATACCTCTCACAACCTGGTTTCTGTCTCTTTTGCTTCCTAGCCAATCAACTTTGATGTCCTTCTTTTTGTAGATATGTTGGGTGGGGGTGGAAAGAAGGAAATCAAGATAGGAAGATTAATTTTTCTCCCTACGCCTTCTGTAAGAAACTTAGCCTGAAAGAGGGCTTATAGCTCCCTCTGTGCTTCTGGTATCTCCTTTGAAGTCACAGGCCGTTCTGTGTGTGTGGAGGGAGATAACAGACCCAGGGAATTAGGTCCCTGTGTTCTGTCTGCGAGAGGGCATAGGCTGCCTCAACTGGATGAAGTCACTGGTTTGTGAGCTTTCCCGCCTCAGGTATTTCTGATGGGACTCGGAGCTTTCTGTGGGAAGATTTCTCCTTTGGTAAGTGGGAGAAGGGATACAGCATTGTGTTGGTGTGGCTTTGTTGTTGTTGTTTTGCAATTCTTACTTCCTTTTATCCATCCCATAGTACTTGAGTAATTGGTCAGTCTTCTACAGGGAACAAAGAATTACAGGGTGTGAAGAGGGACCACCGAGTGCAGGAGTTGGGGGGGATTTCAGGAAATCAAATGTTAGAACAACAACACGAATAATAATTCACATTGCTATCATACTCTGAGATTTACAACGCAAGCTGCCTTCCCCATGAAAGTCCCAGGTTATGTGTAATGAAGCATTGTTGTCTCTGTTTTAACTGATGCTCAGAGAGATGAGGTGGGCTCGCTCATGGTCACATTCCAAGGGAGCCATAAACCCAGACCCTAAAAGTCCAGTGCTCACTCAGAACCCTGGTTCAGGCACAAGCAATTGCATCAATATTTTGATGAATTTATCATCTCTTTGATGGGAATACTCCTTCCTATGGGGCAAGTCTTCCCATCCAGTGTGATTCTTGGTCATGTTCTCCCATAAATCTTCCATCTAAGTTCTGACCATGGCTATCTCTGCAATACTCAGGCTGACCAGCTATAGCCATGGCTATATTGCAATCATACATTTCCTGAGTGCTCTTAACGCTACCCATGTTGGCATGTCATCATTGTTAATACACTATGGTCTGTTCACTGTTTGTCTTTCCGTTGCTCTTCGGGTCACCCCACGAATTTGGAGTTTTGATGTTCCATGATTTGTGACCATAAACAATATTGGAAGAATGCTCGTATTTAAAAAAAATGTTTTGTTTTGTCAGACAGCATCTCAGGATCATGAAAAGTACATTGTCTTCCTTCTGTTTAATTCTGGGTTCAGCTCCCAACCATCTGCAGTGTCTGTCTTATACATGCTGACAGAGTGACTGAATGGATCATCAGACCAAGTGCATGTCCTAATCTGGATAAAGGCCACCCATCATCCACTTGTTTTATCACATGTGGATGGTTAGTCTGATCTCCTGAGTGGTCAAAGATCTCAGTGAGAAAGTTCTACACTTGTCACAGTGTCCTGACAAGTGTGACATACTCAGCATCAGGAGAACCTGAAATCTATCCTGCTTCTGAAACTTGTATGTGACTGTAAGATAGTCATAACTCTCCTAGGCTCAGTTTCCTCATCTTGTCAAATAAGAATAATAATAATACCTCTAGCATCCTCCTTACAGGATATTTGGGGACTTAAATAAGATGAGTCATTGTGGTACAGGGATTTGTGACCTCTGGAGACAGAGAGCCTGCATTCAAATCCTGATTTATTCTCTATGTGAACCTAGAAAACTTACTCACCTTCCCTGGGCCTTAGCTTGGTCATTAGTAAAATGATGGCATTGGACCACACAGCCTCCGAGGTCTCTTCCAGGTCTGGTGCTTCAATTCTAGGACCCTGTGTCTGAAAGTGCTTTGCAAACTGTAGAATTCAACTAGTCATTACTATTATAGGCAGATGCAAGCATCTAGAGAACCTCACATCTCTGGCTGATGGCAGAGCTGGACTTGAAGTCAGGAAGATAAAGGTTCAAATCCTGCCTCAGAAATTTAGTGAGCTGTATGACCCTGGGAAAATCACTTTACTTTTCTCAGTCTCAGTTTCCTCACCTATAAAATAAGGATAATGATAGCACCTACCTTCCAGGATTGTTGTGAGGATCAAAGAAGAATACACACACACACACACACACACACACACACACACACACCTTAAAGCCCCATATAAATGCTATTACTATCATCATCATCAGGAATCCCCCTTTTAATTGGAGTCTACAAAGAACTTTGCTTCTTCAAACTTGATGAGCACATCACCTGTACTTCCATCCAAGTCAGCCATCAAAGTGGCAAAGAGCACAAGACCTAATGTTGATCCCTAAGGGCAAACACTGCTACAGATCTCCCTCCAGGCTGACACTCTTCCATGAAGGACTCCTCCTAGGGTCTGGCCAGTCAACTGGTGATGAATCTACCCCACTGGACCATCATGGGGTCTCCATCTTGTTCAGAGGAATGGAAGATCTAGTTAAACTATAAGTAAAAGCAATCTTTCTCCTGATCTACCAGTTTACTAGCCCTGTTAAGAGAAAAGGAGAGGGGTGGGGGGAGAGAGACAGAGACAGAGACAGAGAGTGGAAGGGAGAAAGGAAGGAAGGAAGGAAGGAAGGAAGGAAGGAAGGAAGGAAGGAAGGAAGGAAGGAAGGAAGGAACAAAAGAAGGAAGGAAAGAAAGAAGAAAAGGAGGGAGGGACTGGAAGATTTACAGGTTTCTGCCAAGCGTCATTTTCTAGAATTCCTTGACCAGGACTGTTCCAGTAAGAATATGGTCAACTCAGAGCACTTGAAGGCTTATCAATTGCCTTCCCCATCACATCTTTTCCTGTAGTAAGAGGATATTGACATATTGATGTGCTCAGTGTATGTCCCAGCCAGTGTCAAACTTGAAATCACGTCTGATATATTTTCTACAAAATCACAGATGCTTCATTAACTTAAACCATGGGTTTTCCAAATGCTTTAGCCCAGTGCTGTGCATGTGGCTATGTGCTGGGGGTGGGGAAAGGAAAGAAAGGGATAGAGCAGACACAGTCTTGAAATGTAACTTTTTTTCATTGTTTATTTGCACCTTATGACATCGAAATAGAAGTTATCGCAAAGGTAATTTTTCCCCTCTTTCCCAGCAAATGTCTAACTGAAAAAGCAGAATGCCAAGCAAACAGACTTGACTCTAAAGAATCTTGTTACTTTGAATAGCTTTTCGATTTCTGAGAGCGTTTGTGGGGGCAGATTGCTGAGGCGCTGAGCCCTCAGCCCTTTGATAGACATAGCACAGAGCTGATGCAGAGGGAAGGACGGATAGGATCTTATTCAGATGTTAGCCCCTTATCTAGTGCTGACAGCTCCTGTTTTACCTTTAATAAACTCTCTTTTCAGAGGCAAGAGTCCTCCAACATTTTCTGAGATCTCATTTCCTCACTTCCAAAGAGGGTAGTCACCTTAACCCCTTTCAAAACCTGAAAATACCCCTGGATGTGTTCAGAGGGGGCCAGAAGTTACCCAAAAGCTGGCTCCTGGCTTCTGTGACTTTCCTTTTTCCTGGAGCTGATGGGCAGCCCTCAGCTGGTGTGGAGTTCCTTTGTCTCAGGAGCCTGGGTCCCCAAACATTCCTGTTTCTCCGTCCTTTGGGATCCCAGAGCTGTGCAAGTATTATGGCTAGAAACACAGACAATGGAGAAGGGCCAGAATTGGGAGTCAGAGGCCCAGATTTTAAAGCCCTGCTCTGCCCCATACTGTGGGACTTTGTTCTCTGGGCCATTGGAAAATGCAGGGATAATTCTTGCCCTACTAACAGCATCCCCTGGTACTTAAAGAATCTTACAGTGTTATAGAAATGCAAATGTTATAATGACCACTATGATTATCTTGATGCTCACCATGCTTGGCACCGTACTCTATATACAGCAGGTGTTTAACAAGTGCTTCTGGAATTGTACTGAATTGAAAAGCAATGGCAAAATGTTGGTGGCTGAAACATTAAGAACAAGCCTTAAGTCAGCCTCCTGAACCTTTCCTTCTAAAGCACCATGCTCTCTCCAAAAATCAATCCAATTGTATTCAACATGTGCTGAGCACGGGGCTAGGTTCAGGGACAGAGACAAAAGTGGGATTGTCCTTGCCATAAATGAGCTGATGGTCTACTGGACCACAAAGCAACGCTTATCCTTCACAGATATTCAGGGCCAGCATTTTGGTCTGAAACACCCAGGCCATATTCCAGTCCACGAGATCTAAACAATTTTGTTCCTAAGCTGGCTGTCCTACCCCTGAGATTCACACTGAAACTAAAAATCCAGCCCAGGAATGTCAGAGGCTCTAAGCAGAGGTTTGGAAACCACAGCTCCAAGACGTTTCTTTCATGGGCTTTTCTCCAGCAAGTTTTATGTCTAATTGGGGTAGGAAAATAACAGACCAGTACGTCATTGTCACTGGCATTGGAGGATATGGAACTGTCCCAGATTGATTGTCCAGATGCCTGAAACTCTGCTCCTTGGAATGTGCAGAAGCTAAGTCAGCCCCTTATTGGTGACGAGGGTCACTGTTCTGCACCAGACACGGTCCTGGGCAGTGTCCCTGGGAACCACTGATCACCAGGAGCTCCTGATTCTATGAAGCTCCAAGATGGACCAAGTCTGCTGTAAGAGGCACGACTCACCATTTGACACCCTAGCCCCTCCCTGTGGGTGGGAAAGCTGAGGAGGTGCTTGCCTAGGTTTCTGCTGCTAGAGGAGAGAAAGCAGGAAACTGAGGCTAGAAAGAGGCAATGACTTACCTATGGCCACACAGTCAAAATTTGAATTCAGATCTCATGACTACAAGTCCACTACAAGCTATGTGACTCTAAGCAAATAATTAAGCCCCTGAATGCCTCAGTTTCCTTATCTGTGGAATGGGGATAATAATGGCATCTGCCTCACAGGATTGTTATAAGGATAAAATGAAATATTTATAAAGTGTTTTGCAAACTCCAAAGCACCAAGTCAATGCTAGTTGATACTGTGGTGATGGTGATCATTACTTATTTATTCATTTTTCCACTCATTTATTCATTTATTATGCCAGTAAATGAGGTCCCACTGTGCTGACTTTCACTCCTTTCTAGCAGAAGGAGGATTCCTGAGGGTGACTTTTGTCTTTCAGATAGTGTTGGCTCAGGGAGTCTGGTAGGAGTTCCCATTAATAATGGACGTACATATGGCATGCACTCATTGGAACAGTTGTCAAATGTGGCCAGTTTTAAAGCCCCATCTTAGTGTGTTGTTCAGGTCTTAGGCTGGGCTGGTGAGGGAGGGTTAAAGCCTAGTGGGTCTCTAGTCCCCCGGATATTTAATTAGTGTCAGGATCTACTGTCTGCTCCTCCACTCCCAATTCAAGGTCAGATCACTAATCTAAATGTATTTTGTTTTCAATCTTCAAAGTTCTCTCTTCTGCTTTCAGCCTCGGAAGAGTTTTGTCCATCAAGGTTTTAGGTGAGTTCTCAGGCCTGATCTTCTCCCCCATCCCCAAACTTCTGTTTTACCAATCTGCAGCATTTGGGTTTGTGTTGTTTTTAAGCCAGTTACAATTTCCTGTGACCTTGTGACTCTGGAATAAGCCAGTAGCCCATCTGTGCTAAAGGATTAGATCAGAGTCTATGCTTTTAAGTCCAGTAGGCCAAGACAAATTGTCAGATATACAGTAGAGTAGGAAGAGATGTGGATCTGAAGCCGGCAGATCCGATCTTGGATCCTGGCTCAGCCTTGACTGCCTGTGTGACCCTAGTTGGGCCCCCAAATCACAGAATCTCAGAGGTGAAGGGAACTTCAGAGAGTGTCCAACACAAACCACACACAAATGGGAATCTTTCTACTACATCCTTGACAACTGACCATCAAGACATACTCAATTTTGTGAAGACACCTCGATAAGGAATCAGAGCAGAGGCCTGGCTTATAAAATCACAGAATTTAGAGGGGAGATGGGAAGTTCTCTGCTCCAAACCCTGCCTTAATGAGACCTGCAGGGACAGGGACCTCACTACTTTTTCACTCAGTTTCCTTGTCTAAAAAAATGATGGTGTCGGTTTAAATGATTCTAATCTCAGAATTGCTCCTTCTGGAGCCAAAAAAAAGCATCTGGATCCCTCTTCTATGTGCCTTTCCCCTGTTTTAGTTATGTGGTAATCCTCTTGGTCCTAAAGGTCAGAACAAGATCAAAAGAGGTTTCAGCTTTTGAGAAATCAGAATTGCCTCTACATTAATATTAAACATCAGTGTAGGGTCTAACTTGATGGAAATGAGATAGGGTCTGGCCTTAGATACTTACCAGCCATGTGACCTAGACAAGTCACTTAACCCCAATTGCCTCCAAAATAAAAGAAAGAAAGAAAAGATAGAAATGAGATATGGAATCTTCCATCTGTGGCCTGATTTGTGAGTCAATGGGATTGTTAGCAGGTCCGAGAGAGGCCTAGTGTCCTCTCTAGGGGATGGGGGGGATGCCTTGGCAGACCACAAGTAGAACATTGTGATCAGTTGTAGGGAAAGACACAATTCAGGAAAGACAATGGTAAATCCAAGTGTTTCCAAAAGAGGGCATGGAGACCATGTCTTTCAAGAAATTTGTGGAAGGACGTGAGGAGGGTTCACCTGGGGAAGACTCAGGAAGCTATGATGGTTGTCTTGAAGTATTCGAAGGGTTTTCAGGAGGAAAAGGAATGAGCTTTGTTCTGCTTTGGGAGAAAGCTGCAGAGAGGCAGATAGCAAAGTGATTGAAGGAAAAGCTCTCCAATGATCATAGCTTTCCCTAAATGGAAGGGGTGGTGCAGAGTCGGGGGGCTTCCTGTCCCTGGGGGCTCTTCTCAGGGAATGTGGAGGAGGGTCCCTCATTCAGGCACAGGTTGGAGCAGACGACCTCCGAGCTCCCCTCCATTCTGTGATTCTATAAGCCAGGCCTCCAGCCTGACTCTTCTCTGAAGTCCCTTTGCACCGTAGAACTCTGCCTCCCTAACACTGCTTACATGTGGATTAAAACTTCAGACAGCTAGCTCTGGGCAGAGGAGCCTTGATGCCAACTAAGTCCTGCGGCAGATGGGCTCAGGAAGAAATTTCTTTCTGCTAGAAACAGATCTCTTGCCCTCCAATTGCAGTGGGAGTAAAGATGTACCTGGGTGCATTATCGGCAGCTGCCTGGGAGGCGTTGCTGTCCACCCCAAAAGGGTTAAGGGCAGTAACTAGCGGACTGAGATAGGAAATTATCTAATTCATAGATACATTCTGTCTGTTGCTACATGTTAGACTTTCTTTCATCGGTTCAGACTCTGCTGTCTTAATTTTTCAGCCATGAACCTATCTTTGGGGACGACAAAAAGAAGGGCAAACAGCCGTGGGAAAGTGATCTCCACAAAAAAGACAAGGACCCAGTTCCTAAGAAGGTATCTCTCTGCTTGGGTGGACATCTAGTTCAGCTCTGCCCTCCAGTGTCTTTTTTTTTCTCTTTTTGGAGCGGGGAAGGTAGGGCAATTGGGGTTGACTTGCCCAAGGTCACACGGCTAGTAAGTGATAAGTGTCTGAGGCCAGATTTGAACTCAGGTCCTCCTGACTCCAGGGTCAGTCCGTTCACAGTCACTCCATTCACTGTGCCACATAGCCACCCCCATTGAGTATCTTATAGACACTTTCTGTGCACATGGCATGTCATCAGGGGCTCTTTGGAATGATTGTCTTTGAATTCTAGAGCACCCAGCGCAATGCCTTACACATAGAAGGTGCTCAGTGAGTGCCCTCTGAACTACAGGGAAGTGAATCCTACTCTTTAAGAGTCCATAATAGAGTCCAGTGAGTGCCCTCTGAACTACAGGGAAATGAATCCTACTCTTTAAGAGTCCAAGAAGAGCTGACAGTAAAAAGAACTAGATTATCTCTGATGTTGCCTGTCCCACGCCCATATTGCATGTTCTAAGGTCATCCCAAGGTTCCACACTCCTCTGTGTTCCAAGGCCCTTCCAGTAGATACTAATATTGTCCACATTTGACTTTCTTAGGGTCACATAGCTACCAAGTGTCAGAGTCTGAGGCAGGATTTGAGTCTTAGATGTAAGTTTAGATTTATTTGTAATTATAGGAACCATGCAAACTTCTTAAAATAATTTAGGGATTTAGTTAATTCAATAACCATTTTTAAGTGTCTATGGCAAGACACTGTGATAGATGTGGGAATACAATGTGCTCAGAATAACGTATGGAGATCATTGTACAAACCTTAAATCACTATATAAATGCCAGCTATTATTACTGGGCAGTTACTGGTACAGTCTATAGAGTACCACCAGGTCTGGAATCAGGAAGATCTAAGTTCAAATCCAGCCTCAGACACGTGCTAGCTGTGTGACCCTGAACAAGTCACTTAAGCTGTTTGCCTCAGTTTCCTCATCTGTAAAATGAGCTAGAGAAGGAAATAGCAAAACACTCCAGTATCTTTGCCAAGAAAACCCCAAATGGGGTCACAGAAAGTCAGACACAACAAAACTCTATGCAGAACACTCTAAAGTTCCTGCCAGTCCTAAATCCTATGAGCTTGTTAGGTAATGAGTCCTTTTAAAGGAATGCTATTGTCTTTAGTTTATGATAGGATGAAAAGTAAATCACATTTTGAAATGGAAGTGAAGTTCATGCGATTTCTCCTAATTGCCTGTCTTTAGACCAATGGGGGTGAAGGCATTCTTCAAAAGCCCCAGGCGAAGGAGGACCACAGAGCCAAGAGGGGCCTACTGAGGCTGAAGCCAGGTGAGAGTCTTGGCAGAGTCCCAAGGAAGGTAGGTGGGGATGGTGCTGTCCAGGGGCAGAGCCAAGCTTTGGAAGTGTACTGGCCCTGCTGCTGGCCACACCTGATGTTTGAGCCCAAACCTGACTACAAAGATTGTGCTGGCTGCCTCCCACTCACTGATGCTGGGAGGCAGTTAGGAAGGACACCAGACAGTCACAAAGAACTCTGAGGCTCAGAGGAGGAAAGGAAGCATTGTTTAAGGCCACACAGCTAGGACACAAGGACTAAAGCCAGTCTCCTACTCCAACCCAAGGAGAGCTGATCAACACTCATGAAGCACCAGGCTCTGTGGGAGGCATTGGAGATTTACAAACAACAAAAGCAGTCCCTGTCCTGGAAGAGTTTACTTTCTCCTATGACCCCCAAACGGACAGACACACTTGATATTTCAAGGAAGGTGGAAGTACTAGCAGCTGGAGGGGAGGGGGGTTAAGAACTTCTCCTTGAAGGAAGGGGTGCCTGAGGTGAGGGTCTAGCAGAGCAGAGGTGAGGAGCCTGCAGGCCCAGAGGCTGGCTTCTCTCTTCTCTCACCTCCCACACCTGCTCCCTTCTGCCTGAATCCGCCCCCCCCCCCACACACACACACATACACAGTGGCATCATTGAAGAGGCTCAAACACAAACAGCACTTTAATAAGCTGTAGCAGTTTGGACCTGAAAGAAGCTTTAGGATGGGGGGAGCTATTGTTTCTAGCAAAGCTGGTGCATCCCTGTAAGGAACTGGGGGACCTGGCATGTGATCCCATGATATCATTCATATCTCTTTCTCCAAAGCTGTAGATTCCAACATATCCATTCCAGCCTCTCCTGCCCACATTCCTGGGGCAATGCAAATCCTAACATTCCTCTTATAATTATATAAAATCAAACCAAACCAGAAAACAATTTTTTTCAATATCACAACAGTAAGGAAACCTACAGACACTTAGCAAGGACCTGAGATCATGGGGTCACATGGGCTCACAAAAGGCATTTAAGGAATCCTATCTGTTGCCTTTCCCGAGAGAGGCCTCAGGGTATTGGAAGAAATTTTATCTACATCTTTCATAGAGGGGTGATTATCAGGACTTGGATGATACTTGTCTGTGGAAGAATTAACAATGGGGGTAGCTAGTGCCCTGACCCTGGAATAAGGAGGACCTGAGTTCAAATCTGTACTCAGACACTGGCTGTGTGATCCTAGGCCAGTCACTTAAATCCCCCATTGCTTCCAAATTAAAAAAAAAAAAATTAAAAGAATGAACAGTGCTTCCAAGGCTGCAGGCCTGGGTGATTGGGAGAGAACTGATGTTATTAATAGAAATAGGAAAGTTGGGAGGAGTAAGGACATGCTGGGGTTGGGAAACAATGAGTTCCATTGAGTTAGAGGTATCAGCTGGAAATAATACCCAGAAAGAAGCTGGAAAGGCAAGATAAGGTCAGAGAAATTAGAACTGGAGAGAAAGTGTGTGGAGTGACTTGGTAATGAAATGAAGTGTAAATCCTACCTTAAACACTCACTGTGTGACCTTGGGCAGGTCTCCTAACCTCTGTCAGCTTCAATTTCTTTGTCTATAAAATGCAGATGAGAGTAACAGCTGCTTCACAGAGATGTCATGAAAGCCCAAATAAATAAGATACTAAAAGTGCTTTGCAAATCTTGAAGAACTATCCAGGGCCCCTCCAAAGTCGTGTGATAACTTTATTATATATTTAAAAGGAATAACAAGCTATACATAATAGATTTGTGGTTCCCTGTGCAATCATCTTTTTATTATACAATGTTATGGAAATGCTTGTTTTATGCCATAAATTAAAAATAAAGTATCTAAATGTGGGGAGAAAGTCTTAGCTCAGTTTTAAACTTTAATAGCTATAAATTCTGCACGAAGTGTGTTGTGTTCCTTATCATCACCGCCATTTCTCAGACTGATTGCTGGAGCCAGGGGAATGGATAAGGTGAGCAAGAGACAGATCTAGAGAGGGAGTAGAAGACCATAACACAGAACCTTGCAGGACGCTCATCCTGGGGCGGAGGAGAACCTTGTGGCAGCCTGAGACGCTGGCTGAGTGTATGAGGCACACCCTCTGGCAGCTCATCCCAGGTATGGGGAATTGAACAAGATGCTGGTCCCCAGCCCAGTCTGGTTGCCCCTCGGCATTCCCCAGGGACGGCGATGGCCAGGAATTCTCCTAGAGTATGCTCACCTCACACACAAAAGGCTTTCACAGCATGGGGAGTTTGGAGTCAAAGGAGAGGGTTCGAATCCTCTCTCTGCCATTTGTGTGACTTGAGCAGGCTGTCTCCCTCAAGGCCTCAGTTCTGTCATCAGCAAAATAAGGAAGTTGAGCTAGGTGATCTCCAAGGCCCCTCCAGCCCTCGGCCTCTGGCCCTGTGACCTCGTGCACTCATAGGCTTCACCTGCCACTTTGACCCTTCCTTGTTTCAGGAGTTTCAGTTTTGTCTCACGAGTCCTCCTTGTTTTATGCTTTTCCATCATTCCACACAGGGCTTAAGTACATAGCAAGTGTTCAGGAGATGCTTTCTGATGGCTAGAGTTACCTTCTCAGGGCTTAGATTTCCTCAAATAGAAAACATGTAGATTGGACATTGGAGGATCCCATAATCCTATGTCTCAGAAGACAGAAATGGAAGGGACTGTCCTAATGGAATCTCTCAGTCTGTTTCCTCATCTGTAAAACTATAAATAAAAAAAAATCAGGAGTATAGTATCTATCTCACAAATCTCTTTTGAGGATTGAATCAGATGCTATGCATGAATTGATTTGAAAATTGTATAGCACTTTAGAAGTGTTAATCACTATTATTATCTTAATTGACTCATCTCAGTTCCATGGAATTTATACAGAAATGGCCTTTGGAATACTATTTTATGTTTAATAGTCTGTGGCTTATTGAGCAGGAGGATAAAATAACTGTTTCTTTTTTGTTTTTTGTTATTGTTGGGTTTTTGGTTTTTGTTTTGTTTTTGTTTTTTTTGGTAACAGAATGAAAGTGTGGGGATGTTAGCTCATTCTCTGTAGACTCAGTGATAGAATCTTTGGAATAATTTCAGTAGCAGGAAGGATGAGAGAGGTAGAATGGACTTCATCCTCTTCCCAGGTTTCCATTGGTACTCTATATTTTGAAAGCTTTTCATTTGATGCAGCTTAGAAATTATAAGTATTGACTATTGTGCTATTAGAAATGACAAGCAGGATGATTTCAGAAAATCTTGGAAAGACTTACATAAACTAATGCAAGGTGAAGTGAGCAGAACCATAGTAACATTGTGCACAGTAACAGCAACATTGTGCAGTAACCAGCTATGACTGATTTAGCTCTTCTCAGCAATTCAATGACTCATGATGGAAAATGCCATCCACATCCAGACAAAGAACTGATGGAGTCTGAATGCAGATCAAAGCATGCTGATTTCAATTTCTTTATTTTTTCATGTTTTTTTTTTCCTTTTGCAAACTGGATTTTTTTTGCAAATTATTCCTTCTTTCACAACATGACTAATGCGGAGATAAGTTTTATATGATTGCACATATGTAACATCTATCACATTGCTTACCATCTTAGAGAGGGGGGAGGGAGAAAATTTGGAACTCAAATTTCTTCTAAAAAATGAATGTTAAAAATTATGCAAAAAAGCTAGCCATATAACATTGGGCAAGTTGCTTAACCCCAATTGTCCTCCAAAAGGCAAAAAAATATATACATGAATATTGGATATAGAGACTTCTATTTTTAGAAGTTGTTCTTAAAGTTTTATAGATTTTGGTTATGTCTGGGTGATTGTGGGTATCAATTTCATTTGTGATAATGCTTGGGTTCCATTATATTTTATTTGTACAATTCTCATTAATATTTTAATGTTTATAGTTATATTATGGAAGATATATCATCTGGCTATTTAAAAAGGTAGTAGGTTTCTGATGTATAATTTGGGACACCAGATCAAGTTTTGTTAGGTAACTGATAGGTACTAAATTTTTGCAACTAAATTTTCTCTAATTTCTTTGCAAAATGTCATTGACTAATAAATCCAAGCTCCATGAGCATAATCCTCCTGTAATTTTTGGTAGTAATAACTTAGTTTTTGATTATTATCTCCAATTCTGTAAACAAAATCCAGCTTTTGGTTTGACATATTTTCATCAATATATATTGGTTCAATTGCCTGATTCCCATATTGAGAAACTGGACTTCCTTAATGCTCAAGAAGGATTGTATGCTGAAGGCAGAGTTGTCTATTGGGACATTACAAGCCTTGGATTAAAAGGCAGTTCTTTGCAGGAAGACCCTAGTCATACAAACTGACCTCCTGAGATTCCTTCCTGTTATCCTCGACCTTCCTATGGCAATTGTATCTTCAGGCTCCTTTATACCCACCTGCTTCCATTCCATTCTGTCCTTTGCTAATATCATGTCCTTGGGGAGATTCTCTGACCCACCTCACCTTGTCCTGGAATCAGCTCTTGTGGCTTTAACTCATGAGTGCCTGCACGTATGTCTGCCTGATATCCATCTGGCACAACACTTTGCCCCCAGACCCTCTTCTGAACCAACACCTTAGGTGCAACCCCCCCTGCCTTGCTGAGCTGAGCAAAGCCCAGAATCTTAGCCAAGAGAGGTTTTTACTGTAAAGCCCAATTGTTGCTTTTCATACATACATAAATATATGTATGTATGTATGTATGTATGTGTATACAGCTGTATAACCTTGGGCAATTTAATTAACTTCTCTGGGCCTCAATTTTCTCAACTATAAACCAAGAGAGTTAGACTAGGTGATTCTTAAGTTCCTAGAATCCTACAAATAATTTTTAAGACCTTGGATTTGGTGATAAAGGGTTATTAATGACAAAGTTTTGATATCTGGAGAAGGGCACTTGAAAAAGTAAGAGGGAATATGACATGGAAAATGGGCTTCCATACTGAATATTAGAGGGGTCCATGACCCACAAAAATATAATGAACCCCTACTCTATAGAAGTGCAACCTACTGTTCTTCAGAGAAAGTCTGTTTTGCTTTCTGGGTAGCTACAGGAACATAGGGGGCTTGACTAAAAAAAAAATACTACAACTTGGCATCAGAAAATCTTAGGTTTGGAATACAGACCACTGGAGGTATATAATGATGAGAAAAGCAGTGTAAGCACTTCTCCGCTCCCCTGAAAGATGCATTTGATGTGAGTTTAAACTCACAATCGAACACACTTATAGTCTTTTTCATATTTTTCTCTCCCCATAGGCCCAAGTCTGATCTACATAATTCGTTCACTTCACATAGCTGTAAGTATAGGAGAGAACACTGGAAACATCCCTCTGTAAGTGGGAGTAGTCTAGATTCTAGGCACACATGCCAAAGTGCTTGTCTTTAAAAGCTTCTCCTGGTCAGGATTATAGTTTAGTAGAAACGATCCCAAGGTGAAATCCCTTATGGCTAAGGTGATGGTGATGAATTCTTTCAGGAGAAAATTAGCTTCCTAAGATAGTCCTTATATGAAATCTAGTATAAAGAAAAACTTCTAGAGTAGAGAGATGGTTTTTTCTAAATGGTTGTTCTTTTTAAGGGTAGATCAACTCTAGGAGCAATTCAACTTAATAAGCATTTATTGTGTTCTTATTTTATGTGAGCTCTGTGCCCTGTCTTCCAGAATAAAGCTGGAAGAAAACAATAACATAGTACCTGCCTTCAAGAGCATATTCTGAGTAAATAATACTTACACATAAAAATAAATGCCAAATATATACCAATCATTTCAGAGGCGACATAGCATCTGGGAGAATAGGAAAGGCATCAGGTAGGAGGAAGGATTTGAAGGGAAAACTCCCTGAAGGAGATGGCATCTAAGTAGAAATCCTACCGCAGGTTGGGAGCATATCACTAGGACCAGGTAAGGAATGTGAGTCAGTTTTGTCGCTTCCAAGGGACATAGTGAGGAAGACCATGAAACTTCCTAAAATTGAAAGAACTGTCATTGAACTTCCTGCTCTTTTCATTGTCCCTGCCCTTCTGGTAACAAACAGGGATGGATCCTCAAGCTCTGGGACCTGTGCTCCTCCTCTCAGTGGCACCATGTTCATTCTTCCAGGGGAAATCTGAGACCCAAAAGAGTTTAGTGTTAGAGACCTGTCTGAAAGTGTCATAGGATCACTCACAAAACTACACTGTGACTTGATAGTCCCTAGGGACATCTTTAATCTCTCATGTCAGAATTTCATAGTCTAGAAAATACAAAACCCCTAAGGGCTATCTTTCCAAAAATACTATCATCTCGAGTAATTATAGACCCACAGACAATAGGAACAAATTAATTTTTTTAAGAATATCAGGCTTACAAAATATCATCAGAGGTTGCAGATGACAAAATAGAATATAGTTGGATTTTTTCAATTCCACATAAAGAGACAGAGAGAGGGAAGAGGAAGTAAAAGGCTCTCTCTCAGTCATTGTTCTTTGAAGCTAAATGGGGCAGAATCTAATCGGCCCCTTCCTCCAATTTGTCTGGTCTGTCTGCAACAGAGGATGACACAGTTCACCCCAGGGAAACCATATTGTTTTCTGTTCCATTAAACAATCTTTGCTCTGCTTCCCCATTTCTGTGGCCACGGCTTGACCCTTGTCACATTTCTTCGCCTCTCTCAGTGACCCAGACTTCCCGTGGCTACAAGGCCTCATCCCTTCTTGACAAGGATAGCCTCTCCCTCAGGACCTCTCTCACTGGTACATGTAATCTAATAGGAGGTTCTCCCTTCCTCCTTGGAAGCTGAGATTTGGTGTCATTTGCAAAACCAGCAGGAGTACAGTTGCCACACAGAGAAATAGAGCAGGGCACCGAATATCCATCTGTATGTACCATAATGGGAAGATGCTTGATGTACTGCCTCAGGTGTTCCCCACAGCACTTACACAAGGCAGTGCATGTAATGGACATAATACAATGCCGGCTGTTTCCCACTCTATTCAATCATCAGTGCCGGGCTTCCCAGTCTCTTCTGCCAAAACATGCTCCTTTCCACACTCTACCTCCTTCAGTCTAACTCCAGACATCATATGGCCACAGGATCTCATGGCATCTCCACCTGGTGTAGCCAAGAGAGGCGGCACCATCCTTCCTGGAGCTATCTCACTGTTCCTTGGATGTTTGTAAGATGGGCTACACTAACTAGCAAAGGAAAGTTTGGGGCATTTGTTAAAGTTTGATTGGTGCACCTTCTAAAACCGGTAGCATTTTAAGTGTTGTTATTAGGACTTTTACTTACAACATTAAATCATAGGGAAGCACATGTCTGAGCAATGGAAAGAATGAGCCCTTTTGCTTTTCCTAAATAGGCAACATTGATTTTATTGAATAATCATATATTTATCTGTCACATTTTTCCTGTGTACATGAGGAACTTGGATAATTTGCATATAATGTCAAACTAAAAAACAGAGTTGCAGAGTGGAAAAGAGAGTAGGAATCAGGCAGGGGTTCTTGTCCTACATTTGCTAACTGTGGGACTTCAGAGAAGTTACTCCATGTCTCTGAGCTTTATCCATATAATGGGGGCAATTGTACTGTCAATGAGGGGCAGTCTGGCATTGCACCTTGAGGGCCAACCTTGGACTTAAGCAGATCTGGGTTCCAGACCTGCCCCAGACACACAGAGGCTTTATCAACAAGGATAAATCATTTCACTTCTAACTGTTGCCCAGGAACTTTCTAAGACTCTAAATTACAAATAAGTTGCTAGTTTGTGTGGAGGGAGAGAGTTGCCATACTGCAAGCTGACCACAGTGCTGAAATCAGAGATCCAGACCACACACACACACACACACACACACACACACACACACACCCCTACCTCACAGGGTGATTATGGAGAAAATTCTTTGGAAATATTAACAGTCTATAGCAATGGCATTTATTCCCATAGGATCACTGATTTGGGACTGAAAGTGACTTTCAAGGCCTCATCCAACCACCCCATTTTAAAGTTAAGGAAACTGGGGTCCAGAGAATGCCCAAGGTCGCACAGGGACTAAGTGCAAAGGCAGAATCTGAACTTCAGTCCAATGACTCCAAATCCAGAAACTTTTCTGGTTATTTTAAATAAGCCAGTCTAAGGGTGCACACATTGGGCAGCAAGGTGGCACCACACATAGTATGTAGAGAGCCAGGCCTGGAGTCAGGGAGACTCATCTTGCTGAATTCAAATCCTACCTCAGACACATACTAGCTGTGTGACCATGGGCAAGTCACTTAACCCTGTTTGCCTTAGTTTCCTCATCTGTAAAATGAGCTAGAGAAGGAAATGGTAAAGCACTCCAGTATCTTTGCCAAGAAAATCCCAAATGGGGTCACAGAGATTCAGACATGACTGAAACAACTAAACAAGTCTCTCTCGCTCTCTCTCTCTCTCTCTCACACACACACACACACACACACACACACACACACACACACACGAAATTTGGTGGGTTTAGTTTTGTTCAGGGTTAAAATGCTATTTGGGACATTTAGATTCAGCTTGATTGGCTACATTGCCAAGAGCATCTGGATATTACCCAACCACAAGCTAAGCCTTGCGTAGCAAAATACCTCAACCAAGCCCTCATGCCGCACAAAGGGCTCAGCTCTTGACACCATTACTCCCCCCTTCCCTCGCCCCCCCACCCCACACCAGGGCAGGTGAGGTTGTGAGCCTTTGCTTATGGGAAGCCTGGGTGGATGCTTTGCCTGGAACTAGTCTACAAGTGTCTCTCACAGGCACCAGGCCTCTCTCTCTCTCTCTCTCTCTCTCTCTCTCTCTCTCTCTCTCTAGCAACTTTCCTCTGGGTTTCACACTATATCATTACAGAATGTGACCAGATCCTTTTTTTTAGTTTCAGAAGCAAACAGTGAAGAAGTGTATGAAGACCTGTGCAGTGGAGAGATCAGCCAACGCCAAACAGAGTGAGTGAGTCTCTCTTGGACCTTGCCTGGGTCCGACCTCTGTAGGCAAGCTGGGGGTGCCAAGCTTGGAGAGGAGCAGAGTGCAGGGAGTGGGATGAGGAAAACAGACATGAGATGGCCCTTAGATGCCTGGAGGTCAGTCACATGGCAGAGGGAGAAGTCTTATTCCAATCAACCCCAGGAGGCAGAAGGAAGAGCAAACTGATGCAGTTTCATGAATAGATTTCACTCTGATGTAGGAAAAAAAATTTTCCTAAAAATGACTGCTGGTCCAAAATAAAACAGACTGCCTCAAAGGTAATGGAGATGACTGTAGGTTGGCAGCATAGTCACAGGAGAGAGGGATTAAATGGGATACTTGACCCTACAAAGCAGAAATAGGTGGCAGATGTTCAAGAAAGGCAGATGTTGGATTTATGTGAGGAAAACGTTTCCCATGAGTTGATATAAACCAGAGTCGTCATCATCCTCATCCTCATGTTCATCCCTAGCATGTATATCACTTTAAGGTTCGAAAAAACTCTCCACAAATATATTCTCATTTTGGCTCCATAGTAACCCTGGGAGGTATTATTATCCCCATTTTACAGATGAGGAAACTGAGGCAAAGTTAATTGACTAGCCCAAGGTCACACTGCTGGTAAGTGTCTGAGGCAGGACTTGAATTCATATCTTCCAGGCTCTGGGTCTCATGGCCTATCCACTACACCACCTAGCTGCCTAATTTAAATGAAAATGTTTTCTGTGAACTCAGCAAAGTTACCATCCCCTAACCCCCTATTCACCACTCCCCAGTGGCTATCACATTGGTGATAAACTATTTAATTCTAACATACTAATGACTAGACTCTTTCAGGCTAGAGGAAGAAAACAGTTCACTGAAATGCCACTGTTATTCTTGTTGCTATTGATTTTACATCTAACTATTATGGAGAACATCCTCATCAGGAATTTATTCCTAACTTAAATTTGTCCTTACTTCTTTTAGTTTCTTGAGACAATGTATGTGTGGGGAGGGCTTCAAACTAAATGAGGAGAGGTTTGGCTTGGCAGCTCAGAGAACTTGACACTCACTTGTGACCACGGTCATAAAAGTAGCAACACAACAATAATAATAAATAGAAGAACGAAAATTTAATGACGTTAGTATGCCAAATACTCATGTTTTTCAAAAATACATAGAACGGAAAAAAATTAAAACCACCTGGAGGGAAAAGAACATTCCTGTCACTGTGTCTCCTACGAGAGAGATACTTGCAGTAAATCAACATTAAATACATGATAACACATTTAATAAATTGTTAAGAAGTAATTACTATATTTCTCTGTACCAGAGTCAACTCCATGGAACATTAAATATCAAAGACTATAAGCAGAATAGTGACTTGTCTTCCAGACAGTTCCATCTGATCATTCAAAAAGATGAGAAAAGAAATGACAGTGACAAAGGCAATAAAAAATAAGGAACCAGAAGCTGTCTGGGTTCTGGAAATACTCTGATTGAGTTAACACCCTTGTCAGCATGAAGGAAGGGAGCCAGGCTGGTATAGCGATAAAGTGCTGATCTCAGAAGTTAAGAAAACTTGGGTTCTGATCCCTCCTCAGACACCAACAAGCTGTGTGACCAAGACATTCACCATTTCTGAGCCTGTTTCCTCAGTTGTAAAACAAAGGGTTTAGACTTCAATATAAGGTACCTTAGAGTCATCTAAACCTAATAAGGTATATTCTAGCTCTCAGTCTGTAATTCTGTAAGTCAAAGAATTAGATGGAGCAGACACTGTAACAAGTGAGGTAGCACAGGAAAGCAGAATACATTAGCAGAAACCAAAGGTAGCCAAACACTAGCTCCTTGAAATCTTTTGATGCAGATAGGAAAGCAGGCAAAGCAAAGCAGGCAGACGGGGGCCAATAAATGAACTGAAAATAAAATACTTTCAAGTAAGAACACCATTGCATATTGGAAACCAATCTTTCATCTATAGGCAAGGACTCCATGCTATCTTTTGTCATCACCTCCATGTCACACAACAATATACTGCCGATCAGCACCAGACAATTGTAAGAACCGAGCCCTAAGCTCACAGAAGATGAAGTCAGAGACAAAATGCAATCGTTCCTAAAAGTTGAGGAGGGAAAACTTGAAGAACCTGAGGTTAATGAACATTTTCCACTTAATACAAACTCTAGAAAGTCCATTTAATAAGAAAAGAGATCTCAAAAATGATTCTCAAATGACTTTGAAGAGAATATGGACAAACCCAGACTAGAATTTCAAAAAGTTCTTTTTTTTTTAATCTGTTGGCATGAAATTGACTAAGAGACCAGCTAGACCAAAACAGTCATTCACAAGAGAAGGTAGTCACTATAACCATCAATGCAGTCTTGCACAATATTTGGCAGAAAGTGTATAAACCTTTCAGGACCTGCATATAATGGCAGCTATACATGGTAGGAAGGAAAGGTGAAGCTGTCAAGTGAGTCTTAAGGACAGGTATCAGTACTATCATGGTAGGAACAACTTGAGAAATCTGCTAAAGAAGACATAACTGTGGGTGCACCCCAAGACTCTGCCCTGAGCCCTCTCTCCACAGTCTCACTAGAAAAACTTTGTCAGCTCCAATAGGTTTAAATATTATTTCTCTGCTTATGATGCCCAGAGCTCTATTTCTAACTCTAATCTCTCTCCTGAATTCCAATCTCATATCATCAACTGACATTCTAAACAATACGTCCAATAGAGATGAGGAGCTCGACATGTCCAAAGGTAAAGGGATTATCTTTCTCTGAAAGCTCAGCCCTCTTCTGATCTTCCTGAGTTTTACTAAGGCCATCTCCCTCTTTCTAACCATCCAGATCCCAGTTTCAGCATCATCCTTGGCTTTTCATTTTCACTCACCTCAAATATCCACAAATTCTTTTTCCACAACATCTCTTATCTTCATTCCCTTCTCTCCCCTCACACAGCCCCTTCTCAACATTTCTATTCCATTAGTCTCCTAATTGTTCTCCTTGCCTCAAGTCTGCTTTCCAATAAATCCTTCCCACAGCTGCTGAAGTGAGTTTCCTAACATAGAGTTCTGACCACCTCTTCCCCTCTTCTGTACATAATCTTGACTCCCTCTTACCTCCAGCATTAAATATAAATTCCTCCTTGGAACATTTAAAGCCCTTTACAATTTGGCCCTAACACTCTTCATAGAGTAGCAAGAGAAAACACAAGTTGGGCAAAATGCCCAATGGAAAGCTTACACACAATGGCTAGAGTGAATGACAGAAGAAGGTTGAGACTGGGGATTGAGATTCTCATTTCTCTGCCAAGCTATGAAGTGGAGGGCTAGATGAGATCCATTATTCTTGGCACGAGCTCTTCACAGGGCTGTGCAAAGGAATCACCAAGCACTTTACTGACTTTCAGGTGCAAGTCTTGATCCCACCGTTCTTAATGAAAGATTTGACAAGTCTACTATCAAGAGGAAAACACCAACAACCCTTTCAAAGAGAAGCCAATTACATTAATGACTTTAACTAAAAAGCGTCCACCAATTCTTAAGAGAAATTATGTTTGTGAAAAAATAAAAAAGGGTGTACCTAGAAATCCTAAGGGGTACAAAAAGCAAATGATTATTGATTCAGCAATTACTGAATAGGAACAGCAGAAGATTGACTCAGATCCTTAAGTTGAAGCTAAATAGGAAAAATACATTTTAAAATAATTGATACCTATACAATTCCAGTCTTAACATATATTTTTAGAACTATAAAATGGACTGTAACATATTTGGAAAATATTCTAACAAAAAAAAAAAACAATGTTACAAAATGCAAGGCCTATCCCCCTAAGATCAGGTAGGTGGTACAATGGATAAAGCACTGGGCCTGGAGTCAGGAAGACCAGAGTTCAAATTAGGCCTCAGACATGTACTAATTGTATGACCCTGCACAAGTCACTTAACCCTGTTTGCCCCAGTTTGTTCATCTGTAAAATGAGCTGGAGAAGGAAATTAAAAACTGCTTCAGTTTCTCTGCCAAGAAAACCATAAATTGGGTCATGGAGAGTCAGACAGGATGGAAAATTATCTTTTAAAATTTCAATAATCTTAAATTTTACTCTTTTTATTTATTCTGCATTTGGCAAACACCAAAGTAAATGAACATTTTCATATACCTAGTAGGACAGAAAAGGATTGTACATGAAGCTAAAAATCTCTGTTATTTAGAGCACTTTTTAAATGTTAAAGCTCTAAATAATCAGCATTAATTATCGTCTTTATCTTCACAGTGTGGCCACTGTCCACAAAAAGATGGATTTTTATCAAATGGTAAAGAACCAGTCCTGACCCACCCACATTGAATGAAACTAGTAAAATCCAGGTTCATCCTTAGAAGAAACGTCCATCATGAAGGGCATTCAACAAGCCCCCCCACCTCTGTCATCTCTACTGAGTAAAGTAGAAATCAATCATTAAACTATTCAGGTGACCAAAAATGAGCTGAGGCAAGTCCTCTCCCAGGAGCCAGGGGAGATGTTTCAGAGACAGAAATTTAGGATCGATGTCAAGAAAACCTTCTGCACAATGTGAGCTGCCCGGGAGGGAAGTTTTGGGTGGGAGAGAGTGCCCCCCCACTTGTCAATCAACAGCTCAGATTAGATGAACTATAAGGTCACTTCTAACTCAAAGTCACTATGAGTCTGTGAAGTAGGCCAAGCAGTTCTGTGATATTCACTGTGGATAGGGACCCCTGCAATCTGTCATGTTGTTCTATGAACCTTACTGTTTTCCCCCCTTTTAATATAGAAAAGTATGGCACCAGAAAAACAATTTCTCCTTTTGCATCAGAGATCAGTTCACTAGTCCTTTGCAAACAAGGAAGAGAAGCCTAGAATGTGTCAAGATTTGCTACCGAGATCTCTGTTGGGGTTGTGTTTACCATAAAGCATCAGCAAATTTCTGGTCCTTACTCAGTCTCTCTGAGGTCTCTCTTTGGGCCCAGCATTTACATAATTTCATTCTCCTTAGGTTGGAAGGAAAAGAAAAATTTAAAAAACTTGGATTTTTTTTAAGAAAGAAAAGGAAAAACTTAAACCAAAGAAGATGAAAAAAAACTTAAGGTAAAAAAAGAGGGATTTTTTTGGGGGGGTGGTTCTTTCTGTAGGAAATAGCGACAAGCCTAGCATACTGCAGCCCATTCTGGGAAATAGGGGCACTACCTAAACAAATGAAACCCAAGTTCATGGGTATTGCCTCCTCTTTTATACTAATTTCTAGAGAAGACATTCACATATACACCCATCAATAGGCTATATTTATTTTCCCTTTAAAGATCGAGGGGAAAGAATTTCAAAATACAGGACTTTAAATAGGTGGCCCCAGGAAGCTGGAGAAAGAGAACCTGACTCAGGTTCAGAGGGTCTAGCTTCACATCCTGACTGGGAGGTTCACTCTGCCACCCAGACTAGGACCGAGTTCAGATCTTGATTCTAACACTTACTAGCTTGGGTGAGAAATTGATCCAGTCATCAAATGCCTCAAAGTCTGTCAAATGAGTGAGAGACTTGAGCAGTGGGTAGAGTACCTGGGCCATCTCTAGGGATGGAAACTGAACTGGAGGACATGGATAGAGCTGGGAATCAAATGAAGGGACTTGTCTAAGACCCTTGGACATGTCTTGTCTTTGGGTTGGAAGAAAAGTGTAGAGAATAGGACACTTGTGAGATCATTATAACAGGTAGGTCCAGATGAGGAACCTCCCTCTGCCTAGGCAAAACAGATTTCTCTGACACTGAAGGTCTTGGAAAGTTGCCTGGGACTCTGACAGGTCAAGTAACTGGCAGGACTGGAACCCAAATCTTCCTTATTCCAAGGCAATGCTACCTTTCTTTGAGACAAATCAAATACATGCTCTGTATAGTAGGTTTTTTCTAACACTTCCACCCCACTTCTGTTTTTGTTGACCAACAGAGGATTTTCAATTTCGATGCCCAATTTAGGTAAGTGACAGTTACTTTTCTTGGGTTAATGCAAATATATTGAGATAAGATGGAATAGTGGGAGGGGGAGGAGAAAAACTCCGTGTACAAAAACAGAAGTTTTCCAACCAGATCAATGAGGGATGAGGCTTCATTTTGCAGTCTTCCTCACTTTACGGAGCCTGAATATGGTTCTGACCTCTCTAGTTTACTTTTGAAAGTAATGACATTGATGTTTCACAGTCAGTCCATAGTGTGGTATAGTGGGCAGAGCACTGGTACTGAAGACACAAGTCAAAATCCTGACCCTGATACTTATTTGTTTTGTAACCCAGGACAAGTCACCTAATTGCTAGGGGTCTCAGTTTCCTCAACTGTGAAGTGAGGATAATAAGAGATCTTACTTCACAGAGTTATAGCATTAAATGACATAATGTATGGAAAACACTTTCTAAACCTTCGGCTTGACAAAGCTTAAGGATTGTGGTACAGTAGACAGAACACTGACATTGAAACAAGAGAACCTGGGTTTGAACCCTATCGCTGATAGTATTTCTTGTGTGACCTTCCATGGGCCTCAGTTTCCTCATTTTTTTAAATGAGGAGGTTGCATGAGGTGGCCTTTTAGGCTTTTTCTCCCTCTACATCCATCATTGTCGACATCCATCATTGTCCTATAAACATCACTTATCAAGATGGTGGTGGTGTTAGTCACGATGACCACTTGGAATTGTCAGAGAAGCTCACAAACTTGAAACTGCATGTTCAGCCTTGGGTCCTACTGGGAAGTTATCCCATTCTGGTCATTTGACAGTCTTTCATTCATTCTTCACACATTTATTAAAGGCCTACTCAGGGGTGGGGAACCTGAGGCCTGAAGACTGCATGTGGCCTTCCAGGTTCTTAAGTGCAGCCTTTTGACTCAATCCATATTTTACAGAACAAATGAAATAATAATTATAAAGTACTTAACACATTGTCTGGCATATAGCCAGACAGTAAGGCTACATAAATGTAAGCTGTTATTATTTTTATCTATCAGCAATAATTTATTAAGCATTTGGATTCAGTCAAAAGACCACACTTAAAGACCTAGAAGGCTACATGCAGCTTTCAGGCCACAAGTTCCCCACCCCTGGTTGTTGGTTCTCTGTGTGTGTCTCTCTCTGTCTCTCTGTCTCTGTCTCTCTGTCTGTCTCTCTCTGTTTTTCTGTCTCTCTCTCTGCCTCTCTTCTCTCTCTGTCTTTGTCCCTCTGTTTCTTTCTCTCTGTGTTTCTCTGTGTCTGTGTGTGTCCCTCTTTCTCTAGATATAAATATACACATACAAACACATATATGTATATACATAATATACACACATATATAGTTTATATATACCTATGGTAAGAAAGATCTTCAGTTTTCACCTCTTAGTGAAGATTGGGGGCAGACATGTATCATCATACATTTATGTACCATCTGAAAGTGCAATAGCTTTACACATTTGTAACTAAGAATTTCTCTTTTTGCCCATCCTTGTCTCCATCCTCAGTACTTAACACAGTGCTTGGCACATAGAAGGTGCCTAATAAATGTTTACTGTCTGACTGATGATTTTCATCTCCTTTTGATTCTAGAATTTAAGTCTCAGGATAACATATTCTACGATGATGTGGCAGTGGACAAGAAAGATTCCAAGTATGTTGATTTTGTTCTTTCATCAGTCAGATGTCCTGGAGGTTTAATCTAGCCTCTCGGTGTGGGTCAGGCATATTGAGAAATATACCAATTTTTAAATTTGCTGAGGACAGACAGTCTGGTACAGGGGAAAATGCCCTGGGTTTGGAATCTTGACTGGATTATTAGTTGTATGACCTTGGGCAAGTCACTTAACATATGATGGCAGGCTTCAATTTACTCATCTAGCTGACCTATAAAGTGTCATTCAGTCCTAGCTCTCATGTGAGTCTCCTAGCACTAATTCACCTACATGCATCCCTGGCCTAATTTCCTCCTGCCTTTTTCTAGGACCTTGAAATCTTATTCCCTCTCCTCTCATAGTATCCTTCTCAGTTGACTCATTCCCATCTGTCTACCAACATGCTTGTTTCTCCTTAATCTTCCATAGAAAAGCCCCTTTCTCAGGCCTTCTTCACCATCTACCCACTCCCATACCCTCCTCTACATGGTCACACTTACTTTACTCTTGCTTCTACATTCCTTCTGCCTAACCTCTTTAGAATCTGGCTTCTTCCCCTAGCACTCAAATCAAATAGCCTCTGAAAAGTTCCCAGTAGGCTCCTAATTAACAAGGCAGCTAGATGTTACACTGGATAGAGCCCTGAGCCTGGAGTCAGGAAGACCTGAATTCAAATCCCACTGTAGACACTAGCTGTGTGACTCTGGCTAAGTCACTAAACCCTCTTTGCCTCAGTTTCCTCATCTTTAAAATGAGGTGGAGAAGGACATGACCAACCACTGTCTTTACCGTGTCTTTACCAAGAAAAGCCCAAGTACGGTCATGAAGAGTCAGACACAACTCAGAAATGACTAAATAACGGTGGTTTCCTTATTGCCCCATTAAATGACCTTCTTCCAGTGTTTATTCTCCTTGATCTCTTTGTAGCCCCAGACCCACCTCCCTCCTCTTGGACACTCCACCCACCCACAGGCTTAGGCCTCATTCCCCTCTGATTCTGGTTCATACTGTCTGTCCATCCTCTGTCAATGACCTGCTTACAGAGTGGCTCTGACTTTCCTGAAGCCGGCGGGGCTCTGTTTCTATCCGGTACCAACTGTCTTGGTGACTACCACTTCGGGGTGTAGCTGGAGACCTGGTATGACTAGCTATAACCTCCACAAAGAAAGAGGCCAAGACACATCCAAAATTTATATCTCACCAAGCCCAGCTGTAATAGTTTGCATACCATTTGCTTCAAATGGCGGTAGAATTGAATTAACTTAATGTCCACCCTCTCGGGACTGGCTGGCCAGAATTATTAGGATGTCCTTTCTTCTGTGGAGCCACAGCCTCCCTTCCCACAACTTCCTTCTATTGATCCTCACTAATTATGTTCTTGGGACCCTGGATCTGTCCAATCCTCTTCAATTAACTGAAGGCAGGGATTTTGTCTGGCCAAGTTTTCTCTTCTCTATACTCAAGATTATCCATTTTAAAAAATCAGTTGTGGGGCGGAGCCAAGATGGAGGAGTAGAAACAGCATTTCCAATGTTCTCTGCCCCACACAAATTTCAAACAATGTGAAAGGGGGCTCCGAACAACTTCTGGAGCCACAGCACCCACAGAACGGCACAGAGAAGCTAACCTCCTGCTGAGGACACCCCAGCAGCCCTGCAGGGAGCGGCCAGCACAGTGCTCTGAGAGCAGGCAGCACAGCGCGCTGGGAACCTACAGCGCAGCCCGCAGAGCGGAGCCCAGGTCCGCGGTTTTAGCCCCAGGGCGGCCGGGCCTTCAGCCGGCTGGTGGAACCCGAGAACACCAGCAATTGTGGCGATTTCAGAATTATCAGCACAGATATGCCTAGGACAAAGTGAGAGGTTAGTGCCCTATGGACTTTGGGACCAGTATTTGGGGAACACGTGGCTTCCTCCCCTGGGGGCAAAAAGCTGCTGAAGAAACAGCTGCACAGAAGCCATTTTGCAGCTTCAGTAGTGGCTCTAGCTCCTGGTCTGCAAACTGTAGGAAGATCCAGCAATCAATCTGGGGGTTAATCGCTTTTGCTTTAAACTGCCTGGATCTGGATTGTGGTCTGGGGGGGAAGTTTGGGGTGGGTATCCAACTTGCCAGAGTGGGTGGAGGCTTTACAGAGGCCACCCAACTGGCGGAAGTTGTGAAGACCCCACGTTTGGGCGGAAGCTCCCCTGTCTGGTGGCAGAGTCCTACTGTGGCAACAAGCCCAAAAATCAAGTAATTAAGTGGCAACATGCCTAGGCAAACGAAACAAAATAAACAGAAAAGTTCAACATTGGACTCCTATTTTAGGGGCAAAGAGGCTCAAAGCATGGAGGAGGACTGTGAGGTCAGAACTCCTGCACCAAAAGCCCCAAATGAAAATACAAGCTGGCTACAGGCCATAGAGGACCTTAAGAAGCAGATAAGAGAAGTGGGGGAAAATTTGGGAAGAGAAATGAAAAAGATGCAAGAAAAGTATGAAAGGACAGTCAACAGCCTGACTGAGGAAAATAACACCTTAAAAAATAGACTAACTCAAATGGCAAAAGAGGCTCAGAAAGGCAATGAGGAGAAGAATGCCTTAAAAAGTCGAATTTGCCAGATGGAAAAAGAATCTCAAAAGCTCACTGAGGAGATTCATTCCTTCAGAGTTAGACTGGAGCAAATGGAAGCTAGTGACTTTATGAGAAATCAAGATACTATTAAACAGATCCAAACAAATGAAAGAATAGAAGGCAATGTGAAATATCTCATGGGAAAAACCACTGACCTGGAAAATAGATCCAGGAGAGATAATTTAAAAATTATTGGACTACCTGAAAGCCATGATCAAAGAAAGAACCTAGAAATCGTCCTTAAAGAAATTCTCAAGGAAAATTGCCCTGATGTTTTAGACCCAGAGGGCAAAATAGAGGTTGAAAGAATCCGCAGATCACCTCCTGAAAAAGATCCCAAAAAGAAAACTCCCAGGAATATTATAGCCAGGTTCCAGAATCCCCAGATCAAGGAGAAAATACTACAAGCAGCCAGGAAGAAACAATTTCAATATTGTGGAAACACAATCAGAATAGCCCAGGACCTGGCAGCTTCTACACTGAGGGATTGAAGGGCATGGAATATGATATTCCAGAGGGCAAAAGAGCTGGGAATGAACCCAAGGGTCACCTACCCAGCAAAACTGAGTATTTTGTTTCAGGGGAAAATATGGTCATTCAGTGGAATAGAGGACTTTCAAGCATTCTTGAGGAAAAAACCAGAGTTGAATAGAAAATTTGACATTCAGACACAAGAAGCAAGAGATGCTTGAGAAGGGTCAAAGGAGGATGGTGAACTGGAGATGGCGTTTGGTGGAAATCCCACTTATTCCCTAGCATCTGAAAACATCTGTGATTTTGTGCATTTTGATCGCTAGCTCTTTTTTTTCCAAGCCTGGAAAAGCCTTCTTTGGTGGGCTACATCAGTGCGATGTCACAGCTGAAATTCTTGCATTGTTTGTTTGCCAGCAGGAATTTGTAGATCTGAATTTCCCCTGGCTGAAATGATCCTCTCTCTCCCTCTCTGATAGAAGATTGTATTGTCTGGGAGGGAGGGTATCCCTATGATCACACCACCGTCCAGGTTCTCTATGCCCCTCTTGCAATAGAATTAAAGCAACATTTTCTCAAAAAAAAAAAAAAATCAGTTGTGCTTACCTCATTTTCATTCTCTTTGCCCTTTTCAGAGAAAAAGAGAAAGTAAGACTCTGGAAACCAAAATTTCTGATGATGAAAGAAAACAAAGGGAACAGAATTCCTGAGGAACTGGAAAGGTAATGGCCAACATCTGCCTCCATCCCACCCTGGGTTTTAATCCCTCCAAGGGTCTTTTTGATATAGACTTTCAAACAAAGTTCTATGATCAGAAACCTGTCAAACACATTCCTTCATCAGATACTCTTTTTTAAAAGTGTGTACAGCCCAATGCTAGGCACTAGCACCAGTGAGACAAAGTCTTTGGACTGGACAGTCTCATGGAATGGACAGTCGTAGAGACTAAGTAGAAAGATAGTAATGAATGAATTACTGAGACTAGAAAGAATCATTTTCCCCTTCTCCATTATAACTTGAATGAAACTTTAAGAAAAAGAGACTTAGTTAAGTTGATTAAATATTTGTATTAAGTGCCTACTATGTGTTATCATGGGAAAGAGGAACTACACACATTGTGACCTGGGAGCAGTGGGTGGAAGTCACAGAGGGGAACATTTAGGCTTGATGTCAGAGGTGTGGAATTAGAGACAAGCCAAAATAGGGTGGGCTGCTCTGAGAGGTAGCAAGTTTCCTCCCAGCACACATCTCCAAGCACTCTGGATGAACACTTCTGTGTTGGTCCTGTTGTAAGTGCAATGCTCTTTGGGGTATGTGTGAGACTGCATGACCAAAGCAATTCCTTCCCACTCTGCTTCAATGAAAGGCTTTACAATGTGTGCTGGTAGTGCAGGGACAGATGGGTTGGACCCAGTGGGCGCTGGGATGGGTCACTTCCCACCAGGAGGCTTTTGCTTCTGGGAGGGAAGACTCCAAGGAAGCAGTGACCTGTGAGTTAAGTCTTTAGTTGGGCATCAGGGGGGCGGGGATTTCAAAAGATGGAGAATGGGGTAAATCTACTCTGGCAGTAGGGTCAGGAGAAGTGAGAAGAGGGGAAAGGAATTACTTAGCTCAGTTGGAATACAGAGTCCATAAAGAGTTGTGAAAGACAAAGCTGGAGAGGTAAGTTAAGGCCAGACTCCACAAAGGGCAGTGACAAGTCCAGAAAGCCTCTGCTTGAATCCCTGCTCTGACACCAAGGAGCAGAGGAATAAGGATTTACACCTAAAAGGAACCTTGGGAGATAATCTACTTCAACCTCTTCATTTTTACATATGGGGAAACTGAGAATCAGAGGGGGTAAATCACTTGCTCAATATCACAAAGATACCAAGTAACCAAGACAAGATCTGAACTCAAGTCTTCTGAGTCCAAATCTAAAACTCTACCCACCCTACTCCTGTGGTCTGGGCAAAGTCCCTTATAACCTCTACAAGCCTCATCCTTAAATTAGGAAAATTAATACCTGAAATACCAACCTCACAAATTGTTTTGAGCAAAGTGTTTATAAATTGTCAAGGACTCAGAAATGTGGGCTGTTATTTTCATCATCTTGTAAACTACTATATTTATTGATAGACATATATATATAGTGTCGTTAGAATATTGTGAGATATTAAAAAGGCTGAAGCTGGATATGGAGATTTGAGAATCATATCGTTTCTATGAAGTACAGACCCTGAAATAATTTAATTATTCCATAAGCATTTATTAGGTATTCACTATGTACAGAAATCCATGGAAATGCATGGGATCCCTAAGCGCTTATGGAATAATTAAATATACATTTTTAAATGATTTAAATTCCAAATAAAACATTTATCCCCTCTTCCTTCAAGGCCACCACAGCAAAGAGTCAGCTAGGCCAAAAAGCCTACTTTAAAAGGCAGCAAAAGCTCAACTGAAGCTTCTGCCCCCAGTTCTCATATAACTGGGTCTTTTTCTAGTAGAGGTGGCAAAACTGCCCCACTGCCCCCTGAAAGAATCAGCCCAGCAGGTCCCACAGCTGGAGCCACAGCCAAGCAAGGGAGGTACAAGAGTAAGAGGGCAGGGCAGAAGTGGGACCCTGCTCCCACCGTATGAGGGAATCAACCTGTTCCATTGCTGTCTCCTACCAGGTTCAACTTTGTCTCCTGACAGCTTCCCTTCATTGTCTTCATTCTAGACCACAGAGAACAAATTTGTCAACCAAGAGAATAGCTGTCCCATCCTCCCAGAGTCCCCTTTTTCCCAGATGCCCAGCACCTTTACTGTCTTCCACAGTACATACCATGGAATCCATTCCCCTCCCCACTGTCATCTTGAAGAGTTTCATCTTGTAGGAATAATCAAAATCAAGGCCTCATGTGAAGGTGGCACATTGTAGTTAGCTAAGCATTTTCTTCCACCAAACTCATGAGACAGAGCAGGCAAATTCTATATTCAAATTCAAAGTTAAATTCAATAACAATCTATTAAATAAGTGCCTACTATGTATCAAGAACTGTACAAGGCACTGGTGGAAAATAAAAGACAAAAGCAAAACCATCCCTGTCTTCAAGAAGCCATCATTCTGTTGGGGGAAAAGATGGATATAGAAAAATAGATTATCACATACAGATAGAGCAAATACTAAGTGGGCCGCTGGGTAGTGCCATAGTACATAGAGCACTGAACTTGGAATCAGGAAGACAGAGTCAGGAGTTTAGATACAGCCTCAGACACTTACTGTGTAACCCCAAGCAAGTCATTTCATCCTATTTGCCTCAGTTTCCTCATCTGTAAAATGAGCTGGAGAAGGAAGTGGCAAACCGCTCCAGTGTGTCTGCCAAGAAAACCCCAAATGGGGTCATGAAGAGTCAGACACAACCAAAACAACTCGATAACAACATCAAAAATACTAGTTTGTGGCAGGAGGGAAAAAAACACTTAGCTCTGCTTGACAAAGTAGAAATAGACTAGGAAGCATTAGGTGATGTGCCCCTGGTCTCAGCTAAGATCCCAGACCTGGTTCAGCCATTCTCAGACCAATGGTCTTCCTCAAGCACCATGTTGCTTGAGGCTCTGTCCTTCACAGCAGAAAGTACTGAAGGTCTGATCTAAATGAGTATTAAGAGAAACTCAGAGCCAGCTTTGTAGTTCTGTCCCCTGGCATGCTTGGTGGACACTTTTGAGGTGGGATGTTTGAGCTGTGTGGGAAGTAGGCACATTACCTACTCTGTTGCTAGGGCTGGGAGCAATCTCTCAGTGGCTTTGTTGTAGAAAAGATTCTCATGCAAGTTATCTTCCAAATTGTTTGGTGACTGCTTTATGAAATGATGCTGAGAACTCACTGGGGAGCCCCCTGGAAGGGGATTCTATGCCTGGCCAAAGCAAACACAGACATGGAAGATGGCACAGAATCCCCTTTTCCTGAAGTTTATTTTCTCTGGGCTCAGACTTGATGTAATTTATTTTTCCTGGGGTGGTAAGATGGATTCATGGGTTGGAAAAGCAGTTTTCCATTTTAAACTTTAAATGCCCCAGTCACTGAAATCTCTGTATTTATGTATTTATACCAAAGAACAGCTAGACATTCACAGAGTGGGAGGAGGGGATACCTATGCTATGCCTAAAAGGCAAAAGGCTTTAAAGAAACAAGCACTTCATTGATTATATATAAACATTTATATAGACAGATTCATTTTTCAGTCATGTCTGACTTTTCATGACCCCATTTGGGGTTTTCTTGGTAAATATTCTGAAAGTCTTTCTCAAGCTCATTTTACAGATGAGAAAACTGAGGCAAACAGGGTTAAATGACTTGCCCGGGGTTACATTGCTAGTAAGTGTCTAAGGCAAGGCATTCTATGCACCATGGCACCTCCTACCTGTCCCTAAAGACAGGCTAGTAGCATGCTTATGTGACATCAGAAAAACACCCAGATAGCTTGAAAATGTAGAAGAGAACTAGATGAAGAGGTGATTGGGTTCTAGTTTCAATTTTGCTACATTCTTCTTACTTGCCATGACTTTGGGCATGTCATTTGTTTGTTTTGTTTTTTTAGAGGGGGGAGGGCAGGGCAATTGGGATTAAGTGACTTGCCCAAGGCCACATGGCTAGTAAATGATAAGTGTCTGAAGCTGGATTTGAACTCAGGGCCTCCTGACTCTAGGGCCAGTGCTCAATTCACTGCGCTACCAGCCACCCCGTCATTTCTTTTTTGACCTCACTTTCCTCTTTCGAAAAAAAATTTAAAGGGTTGGACAGAATTTCCTTATAATTTTAAAGATCTGTTTCTAGTAAATGTAAAAAAATAAGCAAAAAAAAAAACCTTCAATTTTAGAATTGATAGGAACTTGAACTGAGAAGTTCTGTATATACTGAGATGATACTTTGTAGCTGAATGAACTTCTCCGAACTTCTATTTCTTCATCAGCAAAATGGTGACAATACCAGAGGTTGTACCCCTCATAGGGTCAATCAAATGATAATGTATGAAAAAAGTCCTTTGCAAACCTTCTGGCACTCTACTAATGTCAGCTGGTGAAATCATTGTGGAGTTTATATTGATACAATTTCTCTTTTTTTTTTTTCTTTTTCCTTTTTTTGCTTTTTGGAGGGGGATTAGGACTCGTCCAAGGTCACACAGCTAGTAAGCGTTATGTGTCTGAGGCCAGATTTGAACTCAGGTCCTCCTGATTCCAGGGCTGGTGCTCTATTCACTATGCCACCTAGCCGCCCCAATATCAATGTAATGTTGTCCTGCTGCATAGTCATGCCTTCAAGTAGGAGAGAGGGAGGAATTTGCATTTGGAATCAGAAAGATCTGGATTCAAATCTCCCATCTCTGCCACTTTCTAAGGCATTTCATGTCTGTTGGCCTCAGGACACTATAGACTTGTAAATGGAATCCAATCTGCATGTAGAAGTTTTTTTTTTTCTTTTTGGAGGAGGGAGGGTAGGGCAATTGGGGTTAAGTGACTTGCCCAAGGTCACATGGCTAGTTTATGTGTGTGTGTCAAGTGTCTGAGGTGACTCCAGGGCTGTTGCTCTACTCACCTAGCCACCCTAGAAGTTCTTACACCAGGGTTTCCCCTCCACTGACAAAATCACAACTCATTCACATATTAATGTATTTAATCCCTGTCCCAGAGAATCAGGGTGGACAGAGAGCCAACTTCAGTCAGGAAGGTCTCGGCTCAAGGCTCACCTCCAAATACGGGACGACAGATAATGTCTCCCCGACCAAGTCTTCTCTCCTCCAGGCTAAACACTCCAGTTCCTTAAATGAATTTTCATATGTCATCTACTTCAGACCTTTTCCCATCCTGTTCACTCCATGCTTACCAATGTCCAACTTTCTTGTCCTTCAAATATTACTCTTGCCATTAAAAACAACCACCGTGACACTAATGTCTTTTAATTCTATCACTTTTCTTTTCAGGCCAGTGCTGGAGATTTCAATGAGAAAGAACATATCATTTCTGAGCACTTTTAAATTTTGTGAACAACTTTCCTCATAATACATCAATCAACAAGCATTCATTAAATACTTTCTGTGTGTCAGCTACTCCAATAAAAGCTAGGGATACTAAGAAAGGCAAAAATAAGGTCACTGTTCTCAAGAAACTCACAGGGCAGTGGGCAGAGGGGGTACCAATATGCAAGAAGCTAGGGGCAAACAAGTTATAGCAAAGGGAATGGGAGATGATCACAGAGGGAAGGCGCTAGCATGAAGGGTGATTGGGAATGGCTTCTGGTAGGAGTTGAGATTTCAGTTGGGACTAAGGAAGCCCCAGAAGCCACAAGGCAAAGATGAAAAGGGAGGAAATTATTGGCATGGGGGACAGTGAGGGAAAATAGAGTTAGGAGATAGGGTGTCTTCTTCAAGGAACAAGGAAGTCAATTTCATTTGATCTGTAAAGTAAGGTATAAAAAGACGGGTAGGAAGGTAAGAAGGAAATAGGTTGTGAAGTGTTCTAAAAGTGAACTAGAGGATTTATATTTGAGCCTGGAGGTAATGAGAAACGACTGGAATTTATTGAGTAGAGGAGTGATGTGGTCAGACCTGTCCTACAGGAAGATCACTTTGGAATCTGGGTGGAGAACAGTCTGGAATGGGTAGAGACCAAAGGCAGGAAATGTAACCAAAAGCCTGCACCAGGGTGCTGATTGTGCAAGAAAAGAGGATGAAGATGAGAGATGTAAAGATGGAAAAGACAAGATTTAGCAATAGCTCAGATAAGTAGAGTGAATGGGAGAGACGAGTTGAGGATGTCCCTCAGGTTGAAAGCTTGGATGAGCAGGAGGTGGTGGTGCCCTGCACAATTATAAGGATGTTCAGCAGAGGGGAAGCTTTGGAGGGGAAATTGAGTTCAGTTTTTAATATGTTGAGTTTGGATGCCTATGGTATATCCAGTTCACAATGTCATGGTGATAGGACATTGGAGCTCAGGAGAGGGGTTGCAGCTGGGTATATAGATCTAGGAATCAATCTGAACCCATGGGAGGTGAAGAGATCTTCAAAGGGAAAAGTATGAAAGAAAAAGAGGGCCCTGGACGTAGCACTGGGGGCATTCATATTTAGTGGTATGACCTGGATAAAAGTCTAGCAAAGGAGACTGAGAAGGTGCAATCAGAGAATTAATCAGGAGAGAGCAGTGTCATGAAAAGCTACAAAGGAGAAAGTGTCCAGGAGAAGAGGGGGATCAACAGTGTCAGAGGCTGCCAAGAGGTCAAGGAGAATGAGGATGGCTAGAAGGTCATTGGATTTGGCATCAAAGAGGTAACTTATGAGTACGGATGATCATCAGATGAGGTTAAAAGCTTTAGTATCGAATGATAGGAAAGTAGAGGCACCAGATGTGACTTTCTCAGGGAGTTTAGCTGAGAAAGGGAGGAAAGATATACAGTGAGAGTAGCAATAATGGTGGGGTTAGTGAGGTTACTTTAAAGAATAGAGAAACACTAGGGGCGGCTAGGTGGCGAAGTGAGATTAGCGCCTGCCCTGGAGTCAGAAGGACCTGAGTTCAGATCCGACCTCAGACACTTAACACACACAAACAAAAACCTAGCGGTGTGACCTTGGGCAAGTTATTTGAGCCCTCCAAAAAGCAAAAAAAAAAAAAAATAGAGAAACACAGAGTGTTTTAGGCATCAGGGAAGGCAATAGTAGAAAGAGAGAGAGACGGCAGGTTAGAGAAAGAGTGGGATTGAAGTGTACCTCCTGAAGAAGACACCAACAATGGAAACAAGGTTGGATGTAGATGGGCTTACTTTGTTCTCCTCTTCATGAGAGACAGGGTGAAGAAGGAAATAGTGGGGGAAGATGCCCAAATGATGTGAGCTAAAGGTGAGCTCAAACCTACCTAGCCAGCAAGAGGACAAGTGAGGACTTAAATTTGCAACTTTGGAGGCCAAACTAAGGGCCCTTTGCCCACCCACCCACTGGCCCAAAGAGATCTAGATGGCCAGTCCCACACAGTCGGGCACTTCTCTTCTGCTTAATCTGGCATTTGTCTCTACTTTTCCTCCCCACCCTCAAACTGCAATATTCTTCCAAGTCATGAAGCAAAAGTCACATTTATTCAGATGAGCAAGGGGGAGTTAGAATGTCTGTCCCTACAGACAGCCACATAAAAAAAAAAAATTAAGTTAAAAAAAAGAATAAATGCACAAAATTGAAGCCACAGACAAGCATCAAAAAAATCCATTTAAATAATTGTGAAGGGAAGGAAAGATTTTAAAATATTTCTTTCATTAAGTTTCTTTTATTCTACATTATTTATTCTATAGGATCTAAGTACCAGAGGATGTTTCCTGTTTGACTCATTTTTTTCCTTAAAAAGAATTGACTTTTTTGCCTGAAGTAGGGTTTGTTTGTCTTTTTCATTTGGATGGTTTTTGCATAAAGGGTTTTGTGTTTGATTTTCTCTCAAACAACCTACATGTTTGCTTTTTTGTTCTATGTGCCCTTCTATGTATTCAGCTGTAATAGTCATTTCTGCTAGTTTGGGGGTATATATTAATAATAGCTAGCATTTACGTATATGCCAGGCTCTTTACAAACATTATCTCACTTGATCCTCATAGCAACCTTTGTAGGTAGGTGCTATGAACAGACGGGGAAACTGAGGCAAAGGGAAGTTAAATGACTAACCAGAGGTCACACAGCCTGTCTTCATGACCTTAGGCTCAGTACTCTATGCACTTTGGTGCCCCGAGACCATAAAATGCTCACGCTCTCTCTCTCTTTCTCTCTCTCTCTCTCTCTCTCTCTCTCTCTCTCTCTCTCTCTCTCTCTCTATATATATATATATATATATATATGAGGGGCTTTACTGAATTTTCTACACATAAATTTGTCCACCCAAAGTAGGGGGATTTCATCATTCTTGGTGCCCCCTCTGCCTCAGCTGGCTACAAGGCCTCCATGGTCAGTGCATTGAAAACACACTGAAGATCCTAGATCTGGAACTAGAAGGGACCCCAAGAGTCATCTCATCTAAGCCTCATATTTTACAGATAAGGAAACTGAGGACAAGAAAGGTGAATTGTCACACAGCATCAAAGGTTTGGTGCTTTCAAGGGCATTAGAGGTCATTTTGCCCAAGCCCCATTTTACAGAGAAGGAAATTGGGTCTCAAAGACACAGGGTGACTTGCCTCATTTGCTGACTGACCTTTCAGTGATGAGCCTCTTAGCCAGGCTGGTTTTTAAAATGACCCTGAAGAAATCACATAACCTCTATTTGCCTCAGTTTCCTCATCTGTCAAATGGAGATCATAATAATACCTACCTCCCAGAGTTGTGAAGATCAGATGACATAATATTTGTAAAGTGCTTAGCACAGGGTTAGAACTGGAATTAGTTCTTATAATTATTATGAACCCTTTTGGGGAACCTGTAAGAATCCTTTCTAATCTAGGAAGGCTTCCAGAGCTTGCCTTCTACTGATAGAACCTCTGGGAGCACCAAGAGGCATCCCATGAGCCCCTAGGTTCCTAGAGGAACCAGATGGCAGCTAACCAAAACACCCACCCACAGCTTACACGAACCTTTCTTTCTGCATCTTGTCTCCTAGACTCTTCTTTAGAAACAAGAAACCCAACTTAGAAAAACACAAGATTGAAAAAGAAGAAAAACTACTTAGAGAAAGATTTGAGGTATGCTGACCCTTTATGGAAAATGATACCACAACAGGCAAAGGATCTGCGAGGGAAGAACATGCAGCCTCCATGAGAGATGACTCCGGAGGAAGTCCCAGGGCATTCCTTGAAAGGCTCTGACTTACCAAGGGTCCTTCCTGCAAGTATTAAGGATGGTGTTTGAACCCAGACCTTCTGGACTCCAAGACAGCGTTATGTTATATTGCCTCTATATAGGAAAAGTTAGCATTATTAAAGATAGATCTGAACCGGCTTTCGATAGAAATTATATGGATGTATTCTGGGGGTTAACTACCACACCATGGTTCCGACTTTCCACTGCTCACTGTTTCATACTAAGGAACCCATCCTTCATTGTCCCACATTACTTCTGCCAAGTAGGACAGGATGGGGGTGGAAAAGGGAGAGTAGCATGACCCACAGCCATGCCAAACGGACATACCCATGAGAAGAGCTTGTTGACAAGACTACCAAGTATTAGCAGGGATCAAGTACCCGAAAGACCTACTGAAAACCATTAATTGCCTGAAAATGCAGGAGATAGGACAAGATGGGGGAACAAGGATGAAGGGGGGACAATGGGTTGTTGATTGCCCAAGAATCTTAGAATTAAAAGGGCCCTGAGAAGACATCTGGTTTAACTCCTGAAGAGGAATCCTGTCTATAACATCCCCAATCTGGTCTTTCTTCAAAGATCTCTTGAGGGATCTTAGTTCAGGCCCTCGTCACCTCTTACCAGGACACCTTTTAACTGGTCTCTCTGCCTCAAGTCTCTGCCCACTCCAAACCATTCTTCACTTGGCTTTCCAAGGTCATTTTCCTACAGTGTAAGCAGGTGCAGGAAACTCCATGGTCTCCCTATTGCCTCCATGTTCAACTATAATGTCCCTTGTTTGACATTTAAGGTTTTTCCTAACCTGGCCCCTATTTCCCTTCCAACCTCTTGTACCTTAGTCCCCTCCATGCCCTTTGATCCAATTACATTGGACTCTATCCCTCAGCTCCCTACTTTTCTATTAGGTGCCATTATGGCCTGGCCCCTCACTTGTGGCTTCCTTCAAGACAACTCCAAGGCCAGCTTTGGCAGGAGGCCTGTTTTAGGTTCCCTGTCCCAACTCCCCAGGCATTAATGCCTTCTCCTTTCAGACTGAGTTTCTGCTACTCTACTTATATCTTGTGTGTAACTGTTTACATGTTGTTTCCCTCTTAGAATGTATACTCCTTACAGGTAGAGATTGCTTTTGGCTTTCTTTGTAACTACACAGTAACCATTCAATAGTTATATATTGACTGACTGACTCCTGAGCCCATTCCATTCATGGATAATTTTGTTTGTTTGTTTTGTTTTTTGCTTTTTTGGAAAGCTGACTTGGGGTTAAGTGACTTGCCCACGGTCACAAGGCTAGTTTTTATGTTGAGTGTCTGAGACTGGATTTGAAATCAGGTCCTCCTGAGTCCAGGGCCAGTGCTCTATTCACTGCGCCACCTAGCCACCCTGGTGGATAATTTTAATAGAAAGTTTTTTTCACAAAATGAAACCTAAATTTGCTTATTTGCATCTTCCACCATATAATTCTAGGGTGCCCTGGGGTCAGGTATGAGTTTAATTGCTTTTCCTAAAAACAACTTTTCAAATGCTTGAAGACAGTTATAAATCCCTTGGGGATGGGTATTTTAGGGATGGAAAGAGGGGGAAGCTAGATCTGTAGCTTCACTGTTTAAGGAAATTTCATTTTATAGAAACTCCTACTTCCCATAGCTGCTAGATTTCTATCAACTGTAGAGCCTCATCATTTCTCGGCAACCCTGACCCTTTGTAAGTATTCAATGTTTGTTGGGTCTCTAGAATGGAAATCTCTCTTGCTTCCCTGTGGGCAGCTTTATAAACCTCTTACTTTAAAGAAGTGATTAAGCTCTCTATAGCCATCCAAACTATCCTACATACATATCCATGTATCTTTCCTCAGTAAATGCCTCTTCAATATGTACAAGAATCTACTGAATCTTCTCATTTTGGAAAGGGTGGTTTGATACTTCCATTGGAAAAAATGATTCTCTTTCCATAAAGATTCCCCAAGAAATGAAATGAAATACTTTGTAGATGAAAGTCAACTCCACACTCAGCACAAGAGTTCCCAGTTGATGCAATTGTGGTTCCCTACAAACATGACACATACGTGGGATTTTTCCTACTTCACTGATGTCCTTAGCATATGATTACACATTCTTGGCTGGTTATTTAAATGCTCTTCAGGACCTCAGTTCCAAGAAGGACAGGAAGGAGGACCAAGGCAAAAGTCTCCCTGAAAACACTCTCTGACTGCCACAAAAAAGTGTCACCTCCGAGCACCCACTGAATGCATCCACATGTCACAGGGGAAGTCCTTGAAGACTGGTTGGGCAGCAAGATTTCCTGAAAACTGTAACCCAAGACAGACAATGTGGAGCCTGCCTGTCATTCCTGCTACTGAGAAGGTTGAGGCTGGTGAAGCTCTTGAGCTCAGGAGCTCTGAACTGCAGTGGGGAAGGGGTGGAGAGGGCAAAAGCATTTATCATACACCTACTGTATTTTAGGCACTGTTATACACTTTGCAATATCTCATTTGATCATTACAACAACCCCCAGAGGTAGAGATATTATCATCCCTATTTTATAGATGAAGTTACGGAGGCATACAGAAGTAAAGTGATTGCCCAGGGTCACACAGTAAATGTCTGAGGCTAAATTTGAACTCAGATCTTCCTGACTCCAGGCCCAGTGCTCTATCCATTGGGGGTACAGTAGGGTTAAAGACCATCAGTATCCATATCATGTTCAGCCCTGACTTGATGAGGCATGAGAGAAACAGGTTACTTAAGGAGGGATATACCCACCCAGATCAGATATGAAGCCCTGCTCCAGTGCTAATCAGGAGTGAGATCTGGTCACGAGTGGCCACCAAACTTCCAGCTTCAAAGAGACAGGGAGAGTCGGCTAGAGGGCAACGTGAATAGAACACCAGCCCTGGAGTCAGGAGGCCCTGAGTTTAAATCCAGCCTCAGATGCTTAACACTTACTAGCTGTGTGACCTTGGGCAAGTCACTTAACCCCAATTGCCCTACCTTCCCCCCTCCAAAAAAAAAAAAAGGCAAAAACAAAAACAAAACAAAGAGATAGGGAGACAAGATAAAACAAGATTTGTTGGACCCAGAGTCAAAAAGACCTAAGTTCAAATCCAGTCTCAGACATTTACTAGCTGTGAGACACTTGATAAGTTACTTAACCTCTGTCTGCCTCCATTTTCTCATCTATAAGATGGGGATAATTGTAGCACCTGACTCCCAGGGTGGTTTTGAGGATCAAATGATATAATATTTGTAAAGTACTTTGCAAACCTTAAATCACTGTGTGAATGCTAGCTATTGTTATTTCATCTTTAACATTTTTATTCCTATATTATGTATGTTTTATAATATATATAACATATTAGTATAGGAGTACATTATGTGATTTATAAATAAATATTCATATACTTTAGGAGTGTGTGCTTAATTTCTTTTTTTTTTTTACTGATGATAAGTGCAGCGATCAAAAATTCTAGAGCCTAACAGTCTAGTGAATAGAGTCAGGGATTCCTAGGCTCTAATCTCACCTCTGAAACTTCCAAGTCTGCAAACGAGGCAACTCAATTTCGCCTCATCTGAAAACAAGGACACTCATTCCTGCAGTCCCTCACAGGACAGTTATGAGGCTCAAAAATGTAACACAGAAAGGGCTTTGAAGTGCCATGTAAATGATCATCAGAATTGTTACCACTATAACTCAAAAATAAATAATACCTTACACATGAAAAAGTTCACAGGATTCATCAGAGGTCCTTACTCACTCATTCATCTAATATGTAAGCACCAAGCATTTATAGAGAACTGTATCAGGCACTGAGGAAAATGCAAATTTTAGATAAGATGCCCTTGTCGTCATGGAAATTGAAGTCTGGAACATCCATGGAGTGGTCTTCTAGCCCATGAGGATATATCCTGGTAAAAGAAGGCAAGAGATACAAAAACCCTTTGAAAAAGTTGAAAGCGCTGTAAAAATGTGAGGAAGCAATGTTTAGTTATTACCCACTAAACAATGCCTCATTCCATCCCATGTCTGTCTTTTGTTTTCTATTCCCAAAGACACTGCTTAGTAAAGCAACATATAGGAAGAGTGAGGAGAGGAGGCAGGGAATTGATTCTTGTATTTGTACCATCAGATTATTTTATTATGGCAAAGGATCAATCAGTGATCATGTGATTGGCTCTTTTCTACCCTAATATGACAAAAAGATTACAGTCATTAATGTCACAGTAGGGTCCTCCTCGAATTCATGGAGAGGGATGCTAGATTTGCCAATAATCCTCAGAGAGGAGCTTCCTGTCATCAGCATCACCCAAAATAACCTAATCACATGTCATGGTTCTGATGGCAAATGCAAGTTTCTCAGCTATATTCATAAGGTAAAATACTGGGGCTTTTTGTTTGTTTTGTTTGTCTTTTTAAGACAGACATCTAAAAACAATCTTTAGTTTACTGGCCAGTGACAGTGTCTCTTTTTCTTTAGACAAATACATGCTAATTTACCATTTTGATTTCAAGTAAGTGGCTTGGTTTGGTTTCTCTGTGGGTTTTGAAAACCCTTACCTTTAACTGCATTCATAGCCAACAAGATTTAGACCACTGATGGAAATGTAGTCCCTTTGTAAAATCATAAGATTCTTAGGTTAGAAAGGACACAAAAAATCACTTAGCCAACCTCTCAAAATTTGAAGTAATTTTTGCTCTAAAATATCCCAAATCATTGGTCACCAAACTTCTACTTGAATATTTCTAAATGATGGGGAACTCACTACTTCAAAGGCAGCCTATTCCATTTAGGGAACATACTATTTGTTTAAAAAAATTCTTCATAGCTTTGAGCCAAAGTTTGCTTCCCCTTGACTTCCACATATTTAACCCATCCTCTAGAGTCTAGACCAAGGCATCCAGACTATCTCCTGCTTCTTCCCCCATATTGAAAAATAATGATTAGAAGATTTAGAGGTAGAACCTTGATATCATCTGCTTCCAATGCTTGATTTTCCACATAATAAAACAGACCCAGAGAGATTAAAATGTTGCCAAAGATCACAGAGGTGGCACAAATGGGATTCAGAGGCATATCGTACAGCTTCAAAGTCGGGGCTCACATCACGTTTTTGTGGCATGGTGGTACGGTGGTACGGGTGGTAACTTCTTTATGTAGGGAACTCTTGGCGAGCAACCTCCATCCGCCAAAGCAGAGTGGCACCCGATTCTCTGAGACGAGTTCAGGTTAAGCGCCTTGCCCAGGGTCACACAATTAATACATGTCTAAGGCAAGATTCAAACCCGGATCTTCCTCTCTCTAAGGCTGGCTCTCTCTATGTTACTGCACATAACGCAATTATCACTCCCTTGAACCTTGTCTTCTCTAAGACAAATATGCCCAGTCCCTTTGTCCATTCTTTAAAGGACACAAATCTGAATCCTCTCACTATCCCAACCACCCACTTCTGGGTTTCCATCATCTTGTCAATGTCCACTTTAAAAAACTGATGACAATACCCCATTTAATTCCTAGGAAACCAAGAAGCTAATTTAAAAATCAAACCTTGCTGCACACTGAGGAAGCATCTTGAATGTTTTGCTCTGATGCCTTCCTAAATTCAGGGATTATATATCCAATTTTAGTTTAAATGTAATTAATAAACTTTGTATACAAGTGTGAAAACATCCTGGTTATCATTCAGGAAATTCCACAGGGATTACTTCCTGTCTCATCCCATCCTCTAGGCTTCAAATGTTTGGTAGTTTTAATATTTTTGCAGGCACCAGAAACACTTTTCCTAGAGCAATCTGAGAACTTCTTGCATGAGAAAGCAGTCCTAATGCTCCCCTGCAATGACATTCATCATTAACACCTTGTTAGTAAGAGATTCTACATTACTGATGAAGACATTTATAATTTTTTTTAAAAAACACACATACCTACACCCTTTCTAGGTGTAATCTTTTAACATACTATAAGTCACTATTTCCATGGATACATATTTAATGAGTACAAGTTGGAAATAAGGATGGTTATATGGTAATATTAGGGTAGTGGGTTAATGAGCAGTCTCAAAATTGGAACCTCACATGGTTTACACAACCTCCTTGGAACAAAACTGTATGTGAATACAGTGACTTTCATTCCTTAAGACTCTAGAGCTTACATTTTCTATATGGGAGATTTTTAGTATTTGAATAATATATGGAATTTACTTTAAAACATTTAACAGAAGGAAGGATATAAGCTCTTGTAAACTATATTTAAACACTGGAATGCAAGGATTAAAATGAAAGGGATGAGGTCATAAGCAGAGAGCTACACCACCTCAGAACAGAATTGCTATCACCTCCACACTGACTGCTTTCATTGATGTCACTGGGAAAGGACATATTTCTTCAATGCATGCCAACTTCATTCATTTTCATGTTGGCCAACTGTACCTGGACAAAGCCTAACTGATGTGTCTGTTAATGGTACTTTGAGAAATCCTCTTGATCAAAGTATCAAGCTATTTTGCCTGTACACTTCTAGTATCTAAACAAAGAAAGCACTTAAATGTATTTTTATATTTCAAACAATAAAAAAAACAGGATTGTGGAGGGCAAAATCATTTATTTGAAGTTGGGTTGCTTGGGTGTTTTTTGTTTGTTTTTTAATTATGTATAACAGGCATATTATCAGTGAGATGAAAGGTTTCATATTGGGTCAACATCAAAGTTCCCTGAGTGGCATTGCCCCACTGGCAGAGGCAAGTCAATACTTCTAGCCAGTCTAATTGGCGAGGTAACACCACCATGAAACAAAATGTCATAGAATGGCTATGCTCCCAGATAGTTGTAAAAGGAAGCCACTGGCTGATACTCGGTAGGCTTCCTGAGGGAAGGGATACATCCAATTTCTTTGTCTCCTCTGACAACTTAATATTTGTTAGATTGAATTACCTAAAACTCAAGGAATGTGTTTTTCTTCCGATGCCATTTGATTTTCTTCATTTTGTATATTAAAGTTAGGCTATTTCATGGAATGTCAGATTTAGAAGACATCTTGAGCAGAAAATGTTAGAGTTGCTGAGGAGGGAGGGCTACATTAGAACAGAGTCCACTGGAACAGAGAGAAAAGACTTGGAAGGAATCTTAGAAGAAACAATATTGAAACAGAGACTGTTCAAGAAAGAAGGTGACAAATCTGAAGTTATTCAACCCAACCATTTGCTTTTCAGATAAGGTAACCAAAGCCCATCAGGGTGAAATGACTTGGGCACAGCCACCCATACCTTCTGTAGCCATCCATGCTCTTCTCTCTCCTGAAAGTTTCCATCCCTCAAACTGAAAGAGAAAACTCCACATTCACACTTTAAAATTTCAGCACTGATATGGTCGACATCACAGAAACAGAGCAAATATTTAGAATGTAACTTAAATCAATATGAAGGAATTTTTATCTTTATTATTTTAGCATGTGCTCACCAGTTTGTATGGCTGTCTCTTTCCTTCAGCCTGTGCAGGTCTGTGTAAGTGCCAACACAAATATTTAGACATTTCCAAAAGAGAAGTGGAAAGTCGGACTGCTTCATTCTGGACAATTTTCTCAGCATCTCAGCCCCTTTTCTAGAAATGATTCTCTTTTGCAAGAGAGCTGTGAACTGACTTCACAGCCCCACTTGAAGTGACCTGGGTTATGAGATTAAAGAACCACATAATCTCTGAGGTGGAGGGGTCAAAGGTCAGCTAATACAACCCAAACATGAAAAGAAAAAGAAAATTTCAGTTGGAAAGTGACAGGCCATCTACTCTAACCCTTATGTGAAAAATCACCCCATCGACAACATGCTGATCCAACCAATGGTCACCCAGCCTTTGATTAGCTCTCTCCAATGAGGAAGAAATCTCTACCTCACTCAACAACCCAATCAATTTCTCAGCAGCTCTTAATTATTAGGAAGATTTTCCCTACAATGAACCTAAATCTACCTCCTTCCAGCTTCCCCCACCATGTCTCCTGGCTCTACTCTCTGGGTGAAGCAGACAGCTCACCTCTCCTCCACAAAGGTGCCCTTAGATGCCTAAGGATAGTTATCACTGCATTTAAAGGGGTCCTTATTTATGACCTCATAAATATGACCTCATATTATTGCATTAAAATCATTGCATAATTATCATATGCATTTAAAGCTGGAAAGAACCAGAATCATTGTCCAGCCTCCTCATTATACACAACGGAAATGGAGGTCCATGTAGTTTAGGGTATCTATCAGAGCCTCATTTATGGAGAACTAATAAGCTGCCTTTGCCGGAATTCTCCCAAGAAGCTCTTAAATGTTGAAAACAAGCTTTAAAATTGTTTTGAAGAAAATTCAAAACTTGAGATCTCAAAGTATGGTTTAACTATTTACCATTTATCTAACAAACAGGAAGAGAGTTTCATTTTTGAGGATCCCCTGGAGATATTTTCAAAAGAAAATTCTTCTTCTTCAAGAGGACTTATCTGATTCACCCAGCTTTAATGGCCTTCTTCCTTAATGTTACCTTCAGTTGTGTTTGTACTTACTTCGCGTGTGTGTATATATATATGTACACATAGATATGTATATGCATGTATACTATGTGTATATGTATATGCATTCATGTGTATATTGTGTACACATGTAGGTATATGTGTGTACATACATACACATATACATATACACATGTGCATGTTCTTTTCCCCAGTCTAATGTAAAGCAGGGCCTATTTTGATTTTGTGCTCTCCCAGTGAACACAATGCCCATGGAAAGGACAGAGATCAAATCTGTGATTGTGCTGGCACAGGGAGCTCCCTAGCAAGAAACCTCCTTTGACCAGTGCACAGCATCTTCTCTTCACCTTACGGTCTCAGAGAATAGTCTAGAGCCCTGAGAAGTTAAGTGACTTGCCCAGGGTCACCCAAACAAGATGTGGACTTGAGCCCAGGTTTTCCTGACTTCAAGGATGGCTCTCTATCTACTGAGCACACAGTAGGTTCTTAGGAAATGGTTGCTGGTTACTTTTGCTTGCAAAATTTCTAGGATACTCTCAGTGTCTTTAGAATCATGATGTTGACTACATTTGTAACATTAACAAATCAGTAGAGTTTGTTAGCTTTGAATTCAGAGTTGCAACCAGTGAGCTGGGATTTCACCATGAGTGCTTTGACTTCCAATCTGGTGCTTTCTCTATTGTCTGAAGCCTCATATCTTCTATGAAGATATTTTCCAAGTTTATAAAGATGGCAGTGAGGAGAGTGCCATTCAACTGGGTCTGGCACAAGAATACCCATATTTCTACCGCACTTGGTAGTTACAACATCCAGTGCTATAGAAATAGAGATTATCTTTGTACCAGATCTGGTCTAATGGCACTATATATATATATATATACATATATATATTAATTAATTAATAATATTATTAATATAACATTAGTATAATGATCCACAGTAACATTAAAGAACTTGACATCCATTATTACTTTGTTTAGCTGTTTTAGGAGGCCAACCCTGCAGCTTCATGTATAAAAGATAACTTGTTACTTAAAGCAAGTGTAGTATACTTGTAATGGAAATGCAGATTTGAAGATCTTCCCTGCCCCTAGGCCCTTTGATTGGCTTAAGAGACTCTGAGAACCTTCTTTAATTTGAAAATATGCTCTGCCTCCTAATAGGTTGAATGTGGTCACATGGAGTCTGTGGTAGGAGGCTTGGTTTTCAGGAATGACCACACCTTGATGCTGTGTGATTGGGCAGTGGGTCAAGAGGGTGGTTACAATCTCTGAGCCAGGAGAAGGCTATATAAACCCTGATGAGAGGCTTTGCTTTGGGGTTCACTTTGAGAAGTGTTGTGTGATTTGACCAGATGAGAATCTGGGAAGCTGTTGAGAGCCACCCCCACCTCCACCCTTTCCCCCCCTCCCCCCACCCCGCCTCCGGGCTCTGAAAACCCAGATGTTGATGCTTCCCTCTTTGGTAACTGTGATTTGGTATTGATATAATGGTTGGACAGTTTCGAAGCCTATCTGTTTAATCTGTCTGTATGCTCTGAAGTTTGAGGTGCTGACCTTTTCCCCCTGAACTAGGTAATTTATATTTGTTTGATTAATGTAAGCTTGTTAACCAATTTTGAGTTGCTTTCCTTTACAAAAGCAGATCTAAGAACCTGTGTTGGCAGCTACCCTGGGGATGTTGGGGTGCTTGCCGCTACAATACTGAATTTTTTTTTTCTTCACAGAATCTCCTATTTCCTCTCATTTTTCAACCAGCCAGTGTGCTCCTTCCCCTTCATTTAGCACTTACCTACCAACTGACTTTCCAACCAACACAAAAAGTCAGTCTCAGTCTTTTCCAATGAAGGTTGCTCTTCTCCCTGGGCTAAGAGGAGGAGGAATGGGTGGCATTCTCCTAGCTTTGTGCTGCCTCTACCAGACTATCAGCTTTCTCTTTCCCTCAAGAACTTTATTCTCCCAAAAGTTAGACAATCTATTCACATATCACCCTTCCACCATTGCTATGATTTATTAAGCTGTGGGTCCCTCTCCTAACTTTCTCAATGACTCCACACCATCACTGCTTGTCATCATTAGAGATTTTGAAATTCATACTCAAAACCCTTCTAAAAACAATTCTGACAAACTCATGATTCCTCAACTCCCAATGACTCCTCCATCTCACAGAATGTCAAAGTTGGACAGAACATCTGTGGCTACCAAGTTCAACTCACACTTGAAAAGGAAATTTCTATATAACATTTATGACAACTGTTCCTCCAACTTCTTGATCACTTCTAGTGATGAACTCATTACCTCACAAGCCAGAGATAAGGAACTCAATACCTCAAAAGTCAGAGCAATCCATCTGGTGTTTCTCGGTTATTTTTCAGTTATATCTACCTCTTTGTGACCCCATTTGGGGTTTTCTTGGCAGAGATATTGGAGTGGTTTTGCCATTTCCTTCTCCATCTCATTTTATAGATGAAGAAACTGGGGCAAATAAGGTGAAGTGACTTGCCCAGGGTCACACGGATAGTATCTGAGGTCAGATTTGAACTCATGTCTTCCTGACTCCATGGCCAGTGTTATATCTACTGTGTCTCCTAGCTGCCCTCATGAAGGACCCCAGGGACCAACAGGTCTAGAACATACCTGAAAAGGAATCCCGACAAGGAGTCGTGTAGCATCTGCTTTAAGAGCAGAGACCTACTTTCTACTAAGGCAGACTCTGATGGGGTCGTTGTGATGTATATATGTCCGTAGTATCAATCTGTGACATCAGTTTGTAAGTGGGGTGCTTTGGGATCTATGTCTGTAAAATCAATTTGTAAAAGCAGTCTGTAAAATCACACTTCCCCCCACCCAGCCTCAGAGCATTGACTCTTCCCCTTCCCCCTTCCAGCAACAACTCATGACCTGTTTATCTCTGCTTGAAACAATAAGTTATGTAAATGTTATCTCCCTTAGTTAGAGTGGCCAGCCCCACCATGAATTCTTCAATACCTTATCTATAGGGTAACTCCTTAGTCAATTATATACCCACACTGTCTCTGATGACCTTGGTGGGTGGCAGACTGGGCACCCACACCTCCAGCTAGCCCCCGCTTGAGCTATTTCCCAGTGAATCATGGGCAATACACCTGCGCAGTTGATATTAAAAGTGTATGGTCCTTTGAGCACTGACCACTCCTTAACTCCTCCCTGATCCCACCCTTACTCACCTAGTTAGCATAATCCATAAGAATCTAGCCGCTGTTCTCTACAGCATAACAATAAACTTTACAATTTTGGCTTCAAAGTTTGCTTGAGCCTGGTGAATTCCTTCCAGACTGGATGCCAGGGTGGCATCCCTGGCAGAACCACTTACCCTCCCCCCCCCCCCCTTATCACCCTTCCCTCTTCAACTCCACTGCTTTGGAAGAGCTCCCATTATTAAGAGTTTCCTTCCATTAAGCCTCAACTGACCTCATTACAAGTTAGACCATTACTCCTATTTTTGCTTTCAATGGGCATCTGCAAGTATTATCATTTTTCCTCTAAAGAAAGCCTTGGAGAAGTTCAATGACTTGCCCCAAAGTCAGTGGCAAAGCCAGACAAATGAAGCGAACTCAAGTCTCCTACTTATAAGCCCAGTGAATCTTCTGCTATATACTCTTCATTTCAGACCATGCAAGCATAGGACTAGCCACTCTGTATCTCTTGCCTAGCTTTGCTAGTCCCCTCTCCAAAACAAAACATCCACAATCCTTCCCAATTTTTCCCTTGGTCTCCCCATCTCATTCCTCCCCATTCCAATCCACATTCCCTGGGCCTTATCAAATTAAACCCCTAAACCCCAGATCTGACTGTGTCATACACTCCCCTTCCCCCATTCAGCCAATTCTAGTGGCCCCCAATCGCCTCCAGGATCAAATACAAAATGTCCTGTTTGGCATTCAAAGCCCTTCGAAATCTAGCCCCCTTTGACCTTTCCAGTCTTCTTACTCATTATTCCCTTCCATGTACTCTTTGATCCGGGGCACCGCCCTCCTGGCTGTCCCACAAACGAGATGCTCCATTTTTTGGCTCCCTGGCTGTGCTCCATGCCTGAAAGGATCTCCCTCCTCTCCTCTACCTCTGCTCCCCAGGTTTCCTTCAAGTCCCAGCTAAAAGCTCACCTTTTACCAGAATCCCTCTTAATTCCAGTGTCCTCTTTGTCATTTCAAATGAATCATCAAGTATGAATGAGCAAGTAACACAGTCGTTTTCATGGTCTCTCTGCTATTAGACTGTGAGCTCCTTAAGGGCAGGGATTATCTGGTACTCGGCATGTTATTTCCAACACTTCACACAGTCAGTGCTAAGCACACAGTAGGTGTTCAATGAATGTTGGCAAGTCATCTTGATTTTGCCCTGACCTTATCCCATACTCTTCACAGCTTTTCAAAACCTATTCTATATATTTTCTTTCATTGTTGAGTTAAGAATGGAATACTTTATAATTTATTAGTTAATGGGGTGGGTAAAGTGAGAGGAAGCCATAAAGAAACATCCATTCCTTCATGGCTCAAAAACAGCAAATTGAAGCTTTTACTACAAAAGAAATGCTCAGACTAACATTTCTTTTTTATAACTAGAGCTAATGCTGGAGTTTCTGAAAATGTCTTTCCAAGTGAACCAAAGGGGCCACAGGCTCCTTACATGGTGAAGGCACCTCTGTAGGCTACCTTCAGTTTTCAGGCAATGGAAAATTCTCTTATTGCTCCCCGGAAGACTGTGGTGGATGAGTTTCCTCTTCTTTCTCAACTCCTCAAGATGGTTAGTTTGGCCTAGAAGTGTGAGCTGGGAGATTTAGATAAACTCTACTCTGCCCACCCCCCAAGGGCAATGCCGTGTTTAGTGACAAAGGAAAGGAGCTGAACCTGGATTTGAGCCCAAGTGCCATAAATGCCAACCCAGTGCTCCTTCCCCAATTCCACCCTGCTGGTTGCTGGTATGTTTGCTGGCATCTAGAGAACAGGATATTATAGACTGTAGAAACAGACCAAGAGAGGTCCACAAAGGTACTCTGGGCTTTCAAGATTTCTGAAGTTTGAGAAAGTCAGGCCCCACATCAGCAGAGCACAGCAGAGAGAAGAGAGATCCAGGGGTGGGTGGATACAGGGATGCTGGGACACAATCTCTTCCAACTCATGATTCTTGTCAAAGTACATGCAGTCACAGTGAATTTTCACCAAAATAGCTGTCTGACACCATTGGTTGTCCCACTCTATACTTGGTTATCCCTCCTTTGAATGAATAGAAACCACACAAATCATCCTTCAGAGACCAAAGTCTTTAATTTATTTATGTGTACGGGCTTGCAAGCAGCCAGATCATCCTTTGTTCTGGTTGGGTCTTTTACTCTTAAAGTGCAAACACCAAGTCAGGAGAAACAACAGTTGCTACATGAGGGTCAATGTATTAAAGACAAATTCTTCCCACACAGATGCTGGGTAATAATGATCTGACTCCTACTAAAAGTGCACCAAAAACAAAACTGAAGTCATCTGAGTCCTCTATCCTCTTGGACAAAAAATGGCAGTCAGGGTTTTTTATTTGTAAAAGCCAACTTTGAAAAATGGTCCCCACTTTCAACAGTTTAAAAAATGACTCTAAAAATAGACTGGTAATCCACATTGTTCACATCTCTATGGCATTTGGGGGTTTATATAGTATTTTTCTTAAAACAACCCTGCATGGTAGACAGTGGAAGCATTTTACACTCCCATTTTAGAGATGAGGAAAATGAGATTCGGAGAGACTGTGATTTGTCCAACATCATACAATTAACTTGTGTTGGAAGTAGGATTCAAAGCCAGGTCTCCTTGGATTCCAAGTCCAGTAAATTCTCCTCAACACTGCATAAAAGCCTCAAGTGAATCATGTGCTCTATGAAGCCCCCAAGTCAGGAGGCTGCCTGGTTTGTTGCTATTTAAAATAGGTGAAATAAAGATTAGTGCTTTATCACATTGATGAAATTGGAACATGTGTTGCCCCCATATTAGAAAGACATACTTCCTAGCCATTAGTTTTCAGGGTTGGGTTTTTTTTGGACTAAAAAATTACCTACTAGATATACCAGCACATGTGTGTAACAAAATACAAAATACAAACATGCTTTATATAAATACGACCATGTTTAGAGGACTTCACAGCTCTGGGACAATTTTACGATTACACATTCAAAACTGAGTGTACAGCCGGTAATCATGAACAGTCTGGAGAGAAAGTGGGTGGTGATTCATTAAGGCAGCTTCTGCAGGCATTTCAAGGCTTTCAGTTTAAAAATTAGAGCAAAAGATGACTAAGGTAACATTTGAGGGTTTGCTTAGGATGAATTTAAGAACAACAGTCATTTGTATTCAGTCTTTCATAATCTGTGAAGACATGATCTCAAACTTTTTAACTGCAAAATGTGTAGACACTGGACAACTCACCTAGAAAATTCAGACCAGCCATCCTGTCCATTATCAAAGACAATTATAAAAAAGAGGGGAAAGAGGGAGCAGAGAGCTTCTGTATTTCCCATGAGGATCCTCTGCACTTAGAAAGTACATTTCCAATAGCTTCTCACAACCTACCTGTGAGGTAGACAAAGTATTCTTATCATCAGGATTCTGCCAAAGTAGCCACTGATCAATTACAACACAAGGAGCTGATAAAATGGAGAATTCCGCCCCAGCTCTGCTCACTAACAATAGTCCTTTCTTTTACAAACCTTAAAAGAGCTGAACTGTCTATATTAAGTCAGAAGTTGGCATACTCAAAAGCCTGCTCAGGGAACTGGAGTTTTATCAGAGCTGATGGCCAAGTCATGTCAAAGAACAGGCAGACCCCATTTAGAACCCATAAAAGGACACAGTAAGTGCTTAATATATGTAGTCCAGTCTACACAGTAAAAGACAACTGGAAACCAACTCATCAAGAACAAATGACAAAATATTTGTGGTTATAAGAAGCAAATCGGGAGAGGGAAGTAAATGGAATGATGTGTCCTGGCTGTGCTTATTTTCTCAAGTCTCCATCAAAACCCCACACCACAGCTGTGCTTGTAGTTATCAACTGGACCATACTGCCCCTAGTTCAAGAACAGAAGGCACAGTTCTGGATTTCCCTGACACAGAGGTTCTGGTTTTCCTTAAAGTCCCATGAGAATAATATTGGTTCCCTAAGAGTCCTTCCCTTTGACAATGCAAATTTTTAAAAAATTTTTTAAATTTAATTTTTTTTTATTTTTTTGCTTTTTGAAGGGGGGGGAAGGCAGGACAATTGGGATTAAGTGACTTGCCCAAGGTCACACGGATAATTTTGTGTTAAGTGTCTGAGGATGGATTTGAACTCAGGTCCTCCTGACTCCAGGGCCAGTGCTCTATTCACTGCGCCACCTAGCCCCCCCCCCCCCACCCGACAATACAAATTTAAGAAGCAATACCACTGTAAAGGCAGAAACTGCTCCCAGCCACAAAACTTTTCTTCAGCGTGTTGGTTTTCTATTCCCCTTATTTAAAATATCTCTTTTCCTTCTGTAATATTTAACTAGTGCAAACTTGCCCAGCCCAAAGGGTACCATGTTATATCAATCTTCTATCACTGAGCACCTGGATTCTGAAACTTTCTGCACCTAAGTTTGGGTGCTATGATGTGCTTAACCCACAGTTCTCCAGGAGGGAACATTATCTAGAGAATTTTTAAAATTATACTCCAAACTTATAGGAAATAGGCCTGCCCTGGTTATCCAAATAATGTGAACTTCTCAAAATAATCTAAGTCTCTTCAATTGTAAACAGAACTTAATCATCACACACACACACACACACACACACACACACACACACACACACACACACACACCCATGGCCTTACCCTGTAGTGAAAGCATACACAAAGCAAACAAAGGCTCTCACTCTCATCAAAACCAACACAGATCTATTAGATCAGGCTGTGGTCAAGAAAGAATTTTAATTAAAACTCCAATTCACCTTTGGGGATGGGTCTGATACCAATTACTTCATGCTTCTATGCTTAGTAATAGCAAATATACAATAACTAAACATGGGAGAAAGGGGGCCCATTGTGTTAGAACCTTTTTTCAGTAGACAAGTTATGAGAACATTCAACAAGAATGAGCTAAATGTTAGGGTCCAAGTTGGGGTGGAGTCTTGCACACAGCAGCATGGGTGCTAGGTGCTAGAAGTCACACTGGTCTCAGGCGTGTATGGCACATACAATTGAGAATATTTCCATTTGTTGGACAGAATACAGCTAGGCCTCATTAACTCATACCAGCTTAGAGCTAGTTATAACTTAGATGCAAGATGGGTGAATTTGCCTTTGTCCCATGAATACAAGGTTTTGCCAAGATGATGGACCTGGTAAGATTGAAAACCTGGATTCCACAAACATAATCTCAAACTTAAATTAATGTTTGTTCCTAATGTATGATGCTCTTATGGTGGCATTACTGCCATCTAAATCTCTGTTTCTCTTCGTATGCATGCATATACACAAGCACGCATGTGCGCGTGTGCGCGCACACACACACACACACATACACACACACACACCTTGTTAATCCAATTGTGAAATAAACCGTACAAAAGGCTGCATGGCCTAAGCTGGGAGCTAGATGGCCAATGGCCAAGGACTCAAGATTCCTGTTCCACAAATAAGATTTCAACTCTTCATATATCCTATTTATAAACACTTGGTTTTGAAAAAGCTCAATCATCCTTATACATGATTATTCAATTATAAATTATTCTTATTAAACTGTTAATGTTCTCCCCAAGGAACTAAATTGGACGCCACTGTTTGCCTTCTTTTATGTGCTATTGAAAGAATAAAAGTGTTTTCTTTTTCCAGTGCACAATTCCAACACAAAAAGTGCTTTCAAATCTTTAAGTGCTTGGCCAAGGGAAGCTGTTGTTCCTTCCTACCTCTGACCAGCCGTCCCTGTCCCTTCATCCAAATTCAGGAGGGTTGGTTTTCGATGGCATCTACCAAATAGATGATGCTTCTGGGCAAAGTCTGGCTCACTGAGATGGTTCTGCCATTGGCATTCTGGAGGACAATTTTATTTATAAAAAATTCAAGTATATGTTTTATATACAGGTGCTAGCATTATCTGTATCATACTATACAGAATCGTGTTTGTCATAGCTCTAATGATTACTACTATGAAAAGACACAGTTTTCAAGCAGGAAGGGACTTTAGGGATGATGTGGTCCTGTTCCTCCCCTTTAATTTTTATAGATGAAGGAAGCCAGCACCTACCCTTCATCAGTTCATTCAGTGAAGTTCACAGCCCTACACTAAGAAAAACTGCTGAAGGAAATAAATTTCACCATGGCAAGAGACTGTCATGGGACTCATGGGAAAAGAAAAGCCAGACCAGAGAGGGCAGGTCTTAGGTCCTAGATCCTTGCTCTTAGAGAGGAAAGAATTTTGTAATGGAAAACCCACTAATAAAAACCTCTATCTTCTTTTGTAACGAGGCATGCAGTATTAGCTGGTAAATAAGGATGTAATTACTGTGGGAGCCAGGTAGTGTTAAAGGATAAATCTAAGTCATACTTGGGGGAAAAATCAAATTCAAGGGCAGAAGGTGACACCCAAACATAAGATTCATCTCATTTGGTTATCTACACTAATGGAAAATACAGATTAACTCTAAGAGCAGCTGATGGAAAATCATTTACAGCAATGGAATGCCTGATGATCATTTCCTACTATATAAATCAGATTTACTTTCCCAGATATGCCATGCCTAAGCTAATATTTAAAGTAATTTGCATTTCCTGAGTATAGTCTAGCTGGACAAAACAGTCACAAGGATTATATATTTCCCATGGACAATTTACACATTGATGAATCGTGAGAACATTTGACAGCATATTGTAAATCATCCAGTATGGCATTTACATAGGTGTGTTTTTGTGGTTTTTGGATCAGGTCTGTGAGTTCACTAGTGAAGGCAGTGCCCAGTGAGGAAACGCCCTCTACCAATGTAAATTAATATCTGCTCTGCAGTTTATTCATCTCAGAGTAAGTAACCTGGGTGACTAAGACCTTAAGAGATTGGCCTAGCACTGCCAGTCAATATAAGTCAGGGGCAGGACCTGGACCAAGGCCTTCCTGATTCCAAGACTGGCAATCCCCTAGCTCATGTTGCCTCCCAAAGCATTACAGAAATGCCATTCTTATTCCATCGTCATCACTGGAGACTTGTGTTTCACACAGCCAACACCCTGACACAGAAGGACTGCCATTTGTAGTGGGCTTAAGCCACTGAACTATCTGGCTTTGGGCTGCTGAATGGAACTGGTTCTCTTCCTCATTGTATCTCCCACCTGAGAATCCCCCTATTCCTGAACCCAGCTACGTTAGGATTCAGGCCAATAGAGTGTTCCAGATAGAAACATTCAGTAAATTCTGAGGAACACATCCTCATGAATTTCCAACTCCTAAATCATGGATAAAGTCTGGGTGATTACATCGGAACCACAAACTACTTAAGAAAGAAAAAAGAAAAAAACATTGAGGATGCCTATTTGGATGCAATTACTTGCTGGTTATTGATCAAGATAAGAGATGATTCAATTCCACACCCGAACAATATTCTCTTTGGTTAAAAGATGAAGTGTCATAAACTCTGAGACAAAAGAGACTTCAAAAGTCCCCTGGTCCAATCCTTACCTCAAGCATGAGTATGTTCTACAGCATCCCCATGAGTAAGTAGCTAGCGGACTTCCCCTTGAAGACCTTGAAGGTCACTAGGAAGTCAGTAGTTTCATAGATAGTTGAAATTCTAGTAGCTACGAAACTGTATTAATTCTTTTGTCCAGCAATTGCTTGATACATACATTTGTCTGTGATACCAAGACTGTGTGAAAAAACCAATTGAATATGATTTAGGAGAGGTATCATCTCTAATGGAAAAGGAAACCAAGACTAGACCAAGCTTTAACTCAATCTTTACTGTTCCAAAAGTCTTACCATTATTATCTGGGACTATCAGTGAAGGCCTTAGGGTACCAGTCCAATTGGTACTTTAACAATGAGGTGAAGGCTTAGACTACTGGATATACAGCTTCCACTATTAGCCATCAGGAGTCAGAATTGGCTTGCCTCAGATTGACTGTTCCTGCCGCAGACTGACTGCCACAAAAACCAGCTATAGGAAGGACTGGGTCAAAAAGAATCATATTCCTTACAGGAGTAAGCAGGTGAGGCTGGTGACCGATGGCTCTCCCTCTTTCCTACAATGTGGGCAACAGAACCACTTCCATGAATCCTACTGTGACTGACAACTCCCAGATATTATTCCCACCAGTGAGATTATTATATTCACTAGGCTTCCCATCAGATGGTCTCATCTTAAATCCAAAGATTAGTGGATTACTACTATGTCCATAACACTTAAAACAATTGCCCAAAGACTCATAGGGCATAGGAATTAAACCCACAAGGGCCCTTCAGCAAATCCCTTCATGTTTCAGGTGAAGAAAAAACAGATCGAAAATGTTCAGGGCTTTGCCTGAAAAGATTGTGCAAAGAATAAGTCAATGATCTGAGATTTGGACCTTGGTTCTTGAAACCCAATTACAATGCTGTTTCTAGCATTGAAGTACCTTAAAACAGTAGGTGTTTCACAGTTAGGTATATGAGAGAAAAAAATAAGATGTTCATAAATATTCAGAAAGTGCTAAAAACAACATTAATACCCACTTTTAAAGTCAATTTTATGTGAACGAATTTGGTCAAAATCTGGATTAACCAGTACACTATATTCCTGATATTACTATAGTAATGTCTCCCAGAACTGGAACACATTCCCTCCTCACCTCCACCTCTTCAAATGTCTCACTTTCTGCCCAGTTCCCTCCCAGTCTATCTCTTAGCTCAGGCCTTTCCTGACACCCTCTCCACACCCAGCCCCATCTGCCATGGCCTTCTGTCCTGTCCACCAAATGCCTTGCACTTACTTGGAATAGATTTTGTCTTTCCTTATATGTGCCCAGGCTGCTTCACCAAAACGGTGTGAGCTCCTTCTGTTGGGTTCTCCCTGGATCGCCAGTACCTCACACAGAGCCTAGCACCTAATACACATTCACTAAAAGCCTGGTCACTGGGGGCTGATTGGCTCTATTTTTGTAGGTTTCCACATTCAAAACTCTTATGGGCTTTGGTTCTTAATTGGGTTAACTTCTCATTCTAGTATCTTACAGCTACCAAACTCATCCCTGCAGCAGTGAGTTGGGAATATGGCAACTTTTCCTCCTAAAAGAAAAGCTGTCCATTTAGAACTTGAAATGTGTAGGGGCAGGAAAGGGCCCCCTCTGGCAAGCAAAGCCTGAATCAAGCCCAGTAACCATTGGATGCTTGGAGCAAAAAAATATATATGTGTTAAATTGCCACTAGATGGCAATCTTTCCAGTAGCTCTCTACTTAACCAAAATAATTATAAAAACAGTAGTAATAACAATATTGTTCACTTTCGCATTTTAAAAAACCATATTTGAAATCTAAAAATCAAATCATTTACAAAATATTTAAAGCATTTTTAAAGTCCTACAAAATAACAGGCTGTATTGTTAACCTATAACAATCCCTGATTGGCTAATATTTCAGGATAAATATATGCACCATTCTTATAATGAGAAAATTATATCAAACCCTCATTTGGTTCTTGGCAGAGGATGCAAGATGCTTGACAAACATAATCGCTAAAAGTAATGCCACGTTTCATTTCACTGCTGGATGCTTTATAGGGTTGTATCTTGGATGAGTCAGGTAGAAGATAAAAAACTTAGTATTAGAGGAAAGCACTGAAGAAAAAGAAATAACAAGTAGAGAGATATGTGAACTAGAGAAAGAAATGAAACTTTTTTTCTTACTTAGAAAGGGAAAGTAAAAACCCCAATGAAATACACATAAACACATATATGTGTGTACATATACCTACATCAGATAGCGATATCGAGATGTAATGATAAGACAAAATGTGTTGAAAGTCTCCCTTCCCTATTAATTTGACAGTGAAGGTCCCAGTGCATCAAGTTTTGGAAGTCCTCAATTCCAAACCTGAAGCCCAGTAGGTGGGAATCATGTCTTCAAATGAAAAGGATAGTAACCAAGATACAGAACAAATTAGGATCTTCAGAAAGATTTGAAAGCTCAGTCCAGTATTGAGAAGAGGTGAATACTGAGCAGAAGCAGGGTGGGGAGGGAAGAGGAGGAAGAGGAAGAAACCCAACTTCAAAGGAAGGGCTGACTTCATGGAATACAGAGCTTCCCTGATACAGCCACATGTGGGACCAGAGCAGAGCATTCTCTGTTAAGGGTGGGTGCTCTCTTATTTAAAGGTCTATTTCACTATTCTTAAAGAACTGTAAAAAAAGAAATAAAGCAAAAGTCAATTTGTATAGGGGAAGGGGAATTAGGTTTCAAAGTCATGCTGTGAAACTTGGAAGAAAGGCCTAAAAGGCAAAATGATGATAATTCTAGGCATTCCCTACAGTCCTTGAAAACTTTAAAAAACAGTTTCCAAGATGAAATCCCCACTCTGGAAAGCTAGTTATTAACAACCCTGAGGTGGGTGTGCGAAGGTGATCAAAGGACTTCTTCAAATACAGAGACTTCCCTGGAACAGCAGTAACCTGATGCAGGACCATTAACCTGCCGCTGCCCAGAAGGAGATTTGTCTAAACCAGGAGAATCTTGACCCTGAAATTCTTTGGCTAGCTCTCTCCTCTCAAATGCTCAACACCAGACTGATGACTCCTGGTTAAATTGTAAAAACAAAAAAGTCTTATTGGACTCTGCGTACATCTTTACATACAGTAGGTGCTCAATAAGAACTTATTACAGTAAACTGAAGATAAGTGGGAGGGCTCGAAACACCTCATCACCTAGCTAGGGTTGTGCAGAGTCACCCTGATGAACCCATATCAAAGACTACAGTGAAATAATGCTGCAAAATGCCCACAAATAAGGCTACATCTGCAGAAGGATGTTACCATCAGCTTACACATGAATTCACTACTTTAAAACCACAATCACTTTCATTCCTATTTACCTATCAAATATATTACCTATGTGCATTTACCATAAGCAAAATAGATAAAATGTCAGTCTACTCAATGATCAGTATGGGAATGGGTGTCCCTAGGGGATACAACCTTCAGTTTGTATTGTGGTGTATAAGCTATCCAGAATAGGAGATAATAATTTAAAGAGACAAATATGATTCTCACAGTGCAGTAACACAAGGACAGAGACTGGGAACGAATCATCAGCGGGCTAACGTAGTGATCAGACTGGCGCACATTTCAAAAAAGTCCATCGTGTGGCTGCCCAGGCGTGGTGTTATAGAAGGCACACTCCCCATCAAGGAGCCAGTCAGGGATCCACTGAGGGAATGACAGTCCGCTGTGGTAGAATCGAAACTCAGCCTTGGTCTATGTAAGCCAGCAGCAGAACATGAACGTTGAGGAGTCGAAGAACCAGACTTCTGCTCCGTGACATCATCTTAAATGTACAAAGAAACAGAAATGATCATGAGACACTTCATCCTTAGGGTCCTTTCCTGAGGATGAGGTAAAAATCAGGAGAGCATGTGAATAAACTGATCAGAAAAGACACCAATCTAAACTGCTGGGATTTCTCTACGTTATGAGAATTCACAAACATAGACCACGTTTGGAAGGGGCATGTTAAATGGAAACGCGATCTGTTCCATGTCTCTCCTGCTCTTTACGCTAAACTCCTTGGGAAGGTCATCTGCAACAGGTGTCTCTACTTTCTTCCTCTCACTCTCTCCTTAACTTGTTAAAATCTGACTTCTGACCTTATCATTCAACTGAAACCGCTCCTTCCAGAATTACTAATGATCCCTTACTTGCCAAATCTAATTTCTCTATTGTCCTCCTCCTCGACATCTCTGCAGCCTTGGATACTTTGACAACCTTCTCCTTGATGCTCTCTTCTGGCACTATTCTCTCGGTTTTCCTCCTATGTGTCTGACCACTCCTTCTTAGTCTCCTCTTCTGGTTCTTCATTCAGTTCCCTCCAGCTAATTGTGGGGTCCCCCCCAAAGCTGTCTTGGGTCCTCTTTTCACTCTATACTATTGCACTGGATGATCTCATTAGCTCCATGGTTTCAATCTCCATCTATGCGCTGATGACTCTTTAGATCTACTTGTCCAGTCACACCTTCTCTGTTGACCTCCAGACTAGGATCTCCAACTGTTTGTTAGATGTCACAAACTAGATGTCCCATAGACTCAACAAGCCCCAAAATTGAACTTCTCTTTCCTCCTAAATCCTTCCATCTCGCTAGCTTCCCCAATACTGTAAGGGGAACACATCACCATCTGGACAGTCCTTGGCTTACAATCTCCATTCCTTCTTCTCTCATCTCCCATATGCAACCAGTGGTCCTTGTTTCTGCTATCATAAAACTCCTCTAATGTGACCCCCTCTCTTCTCTGACCCTGCCACTATGCTGGTACAGGCTCTCAATCACTCTCCTGGACCACAACAATAGCCTGCAGGTGGGTCTCCCCCCATCATGTCTCTCCACACTCCAATCCACACTTCATTCAGCCTTCAAAGTGATTTCACTGGGGCAGCTAGGTGGCGCAGTGAGTAGAGCGTCAGCCCTGAAGTCAGAAGGACCTGAGTTCGGATCCGGCCTCAGACACTTAACTCACACACAAACAAAAACCTAGCCATGTGACCTTGGGCAAGTTACTTAATCCCAATTGCCCTCCAAAAAGCAAAAAAAAAAAAAAAACCCAAAAAACCAAAAACAAAACAAAACTGATATCACTAAAACACAGGTCTGTCCACATCACACCACTCACATTCAACAAATCCTGCTGGCTCCCTATTCCCTCGATTATCAAATCCACAATCCTCCATTTGACTTTAAAGCTCTTCACAACCTGGCCCCGTCGTGCTTTTCTAGTCTTCTCACACCTTACTCGCCTCCACATACTCTGTAATCCAGTCTCCCTGCTGTTTCTCAAATACAAAATATCTCCATAGTGCAGGCATGAGGTGCCAAGGACCTGCCCCAGAATAGCAGCAATGTCAACGAAGAGAAGGCGGCACCCAGGAGAGTTGTTACAAAGGCAGAAACAATTGGATTCACCAACTGATTGTATGCTGGGGTTGAAAAAGAGGACAAATTAGAAAATGACATCTATGTTAAGAGCCCAGGTAAGTAGGAGAATAGAGGTGCCCTTGACAGTAATAGGGAAAAGAATGGAAGAAAACAGAATGACTATTTATCTCAATTGTAGAAGGGAAGATTTTTTTTTCCATGCCAACAAATAGAAGGAATTGTGGGGGGCAAGACAGGTTCTGCTTGAATATGTTAAAAAATATATATATATATATATGTATATATATATGGCAATATAATTAAAACTAAAAAGAAAATAAGTATTTTAACATCTAAAATATATTAACTTTTTAAAAATGACAACTCTTCAATGGGAATCTTTTGTTCATCAAAAAGATAAATATTTTAAGTTAATATTTTTAAAAGTTAAGAAACATAACCTGCAAATAATCATTGGGGAAAATATATAACTTCAATGACAACCAAAGAGAACTAAACTGAAGCAAATTTGAGTTATTACTCTTTGGAATGGCAAAAAATAACTAAGATCAAGGAAATTCCATGCTGGTAGGCAGTTAGGAAAATTGTTACACTCCTTCACTGCTCATTAGTTGTTCAACAAACATTTATTCAACACCTACTATGTGGAATTTCAAACATATAATCTTTTACTGCGTGTAAGTATGCAGGAAGAGTACCAAAAATAATCATATCTTTTGATCCAATAATTTACCTGGAAAATAGAAAAAATTACCAGGAACAAAAACAGAACTAGGTAGTCACATATCCACTTCACATCATGATACCTGATACCAAAAGAGCTAGAAGCGATCTGAATACCCAACAATATAAGAAAAGTTCAATAAATTGCAGCACATTAATATAATGGAATACTATCATTCAATTAAGACCAAGGTATGAAGGTAACCTTCCCCCCAAAAAACTAGAAAAACCTCTAGGAAATATTATAAAGTTGGAGGAGTGGAAGCAGAACCAAGAAAAATGGAATATTCATTACACTCATGGAAAGAAAAGTCAATGAAAACGGTCAAAGAATCTTGACATAAAAGGAATAAAATACTATAATGACAATAACAGCTAACTGTTATATCATTTCCTATGTGCCAGACGCTGTGCTAACTGCTGTATAATTATTTATCTGATCCCTACAATAACCCTTAGAGGTAGGTGCTATTATTGTCCCCATTTTTTTTACAGTAAAAGAAACTGAGGCAAATGGGAGATAAGTGACTTGACCCAGGTCACACAACTAGTTAAAATACGATACAGACAGGATAAGCTAGAGACAATCAGCAGGAGGAAGTCACCAGCAATGAGGAGGACTAAGAAGGTTTCCTGGGATCTGAGCAGTGATGAGGAAGGAGAGCTCCAGACCTGTATCCAGGACAGATGCAGAGCTGGATAAGGTGCCTAGATGTGGGAAGACTCAGATTCTACAGACTAAATTGGCCCAAAAGGGATAGGATGCATTCAGGAATGAAATTCCACTGACCAATATAATTTCTTCCCCTAAGTAAGAAACATATTAGCTGTCTAAAGATTCTGGTATGAACGCGCTGAAAAGACATCAACCAAGTAGGTTTTTAAAAGGCATGGACAATGGGGCGGCTAGGTGGCACAGTGGGTAAGAGTGCCGACACCAGAGTTGGGAAGACCCAGGATCCGTCCCGGCCTCAGAAAATGAGCCCCCACACATAAATAATGACTGGCCGTGTAACCTTGAGCAAGTTACTTAACCCCAATTGCTTTAGAAAATAAAATAAAATGCAAGGACAAGAGATTGAAGAAAGGGGAGGGAATCGAGAGTGATTACCTGAGGAGCCAGATCCTATCTGAATGCCGGAATCCCTGAACTCAGAGGAGCTGAGGGGTGTGAGAAATCCCAAGAATGAAAAGGACTCTGGAGCAGAAAATCAAAGAGGGACTAGGACTATCACTCTGTGTGGGTGGGATGATGCTAATCATCAGGCTAGAAAGAGGAGCTACTCAACTCTAATTTGGCTTCCGCTTTTCTACCAAAGAAAATGACTGGAATACTGGTAGATGAGGGTGATGGGGGGGATGGGAAGGATGGTCAACAAGGATCTGGAGCCCAAGATAAGTAAGGACATTGGGATACAGTAAGAGAACATGGCCTTTTTCTCCCTCAAGGATGTTGACTCAGTAGGTGTGGACAAACAATATTCCTTGGCTCCAAAGGAACTTGAGGATGTGATTGCTGAGTTTCTGCAAATTATCCTTAAAAATTCACGAAGAAAACCCCAAGTGCCACAGGTGAGCTGAGCTGAAAAGGGAAGGGGGAAGCCTCTTCCACCATAATCTGAGGAACCTGAAATTCCTGGAGAAGTCTGAGACTGAGCATTAAAGAGAGAGTATGTGAGCAGCTGGAAAGAAAGCCAAGGACTGCGTAAGCTAGCAAGGGCGTATGACAAAGCAACGCCATGTTCTTCTTTGATTGGGCCACAGCAGTGGGAGAAGAGGGGAATGCTATGGGAGAGCTCACACCTGATCTTCACCAAAGAGCTGGATGTGCTCATGAACAAAACAGGAGTGATCAAGGACTGGCTGGTGGTCCATGCCAACATGGAAGAAAGCCTCTGGAATCCTTGTCCCTGTTGTGGTTAGTATCTTAATAAAGAACTTGAATGAAGAGAGAATGTTTAACCAATCTGTGAGTAATATGGAGCTAAGGGGAATAGCTAACATATTAGTTGACAGAGTCAGGATCCAGAAGGGCCAAGAATTATGCAATGAATCTAAAAGTTAAGTAATGATAAATATAAAAGAAAAACCTGGGTTTAGAAAACTAAATGCCTGAGTATAGCAAAAAGGAGGTGTGATTAGACAACAACTTATGAAGAATAAATGGGGATTTTAGTGCATTGCAAGCTCACTCTGAGTCCATAGTACAATGTGGAAGCCACAAAAGGCCTATGTAACTTTAGGATATAATAACAGAAGTAGACCATCCCAAAGGGATGGATGCACTCAGCCCCTCTGGGGTCCTCTAGTTAAAGCTGGGTATTGCACTTTCTAAATGTCATTGACAAGGTGGCACATAAACAGAGTTTGGCCAGGATCTGGTGAAAGGTCCTGAATCCCCCCCGCCAAAAAAAACCCCAAAGTATCCACTGAAGGAAATACAGATGTTTATCCTAGAGAATGGAAGACTTAAGGAGTCACATGAAGATTGTCTTCAAGTATTTGAAGAGCTCTCATGTGGAAGAGATTCTGAGTTATTCTGCTTGGTCCTGGAGAGGACACCTTCCACTAAGTGGTACAAGTTACAAGGAAAAGCTTCCTAACAAAGAGAGAGCAGACCCCAAAGGAGAAGCAGCTACCGCAGGAGGGAAGGAGCACTTCATTGCTGAAGGTTGTTCTGCAGATGGTCAGCAAGCATACTGACTACAAAAGGAATCCTTGCCTAGAACTGCAGAGATAGGATTTTAATGAGAAGGGACTAGTAGATCAGTAGCAGAGTAGAGCAGGCGTGCTGGTGAAATGCAGGAAATACCAGAATTTCCAAGCTGAAAGGAGCCCTGGAGGCCATCCCATCCAATGCCTGCACGATCCCTGGAGCCCCCTACACCCGCCTTCTCCCTGTGAACATCTTGGGAAGAGAGATGCAGATGAAGTCTATGTGTGGCTACTGTCTCCTACCCTTGTGTGTACACCAAGGCAGTTCCCATCTGATTTTAGGCCTGTTCCGAATTCTTGTGAAAGATGCGTCATTTTCCAGATCTGAAGGATGCTTTTCTCTTCCTTAGCCTTTTTTTCATTCTATTTTTATTTGGTTAGATAGCACACAATCAGGGATGGCAGAGCCATGCTCAGAGCTGCCAATTACGCCTGGGAGCACAGACTCAGCTGTAAGGGACATGGAAGGTTGTCTAATCCAACCACTTCATGCTATGGATAAAGAAACTGTAGGCCAGAAAACTTAAGTAAAGGCAACCGGGGTTTGAACCCAGGGCCTCTGACTTCAAGTGGGCTTCTACTTCTATTCCGTCCACTTTCCAAGCCAGCAAACCCATAAGGTTTGTGATTTTAACAGACTGGGCTACTCTCAGACTGTCACTTCCATGGGTGCCTGAGCAGGCTGCAGATCCCAAGCCAGCATGGCCTCCTTACCATCAATACTTTTGAAGTCCAAAAGGTAACTTCGATTGTCCACCTGGTACAGCTGAAGGCTCATTTTCACATAATTGCCAGTCACAGGGTTCCTTCTTCTCACTCGAAGGTGATAAGCATTCACCACCTACAACATGGAACCTTCTTTTAGATAAAGGAAGAGCAGAGAAAACGCAATGCTCCCCTTTAATCTACAAGAAATCTTTAGAACCATCAAAAAGGTTCTGAAATAACCTTCCCATTTTGCAGGATGTATTCTCGGGCTGTTCTCAGATTCCCCTCTGCTGCCACATGCCCCCAACCACTGCACCCTTGAGCTGCAATAAGAAAAGGCATCAAGGTTCAACTCATGTGGAATATGGATTAACTGACAGGATCATGGAATAATGTTATATGTTGATGCAAGAGACAGAATGTGAGGTCTGGAGTCAGAAAGACCTAAGTTCAAATCCAGCCTCAGAAACTCACTAGTTTTGAGACTCTAGGCAAGCCACTCAACCTTGGTCTGTGTCTATAAAATGGGGGCAGAATAATAGCATCTTACTTCGTGAGGATCAAAAAAGATAATATTTCTAAAAACACTTTGCAAACCTTTAAAGCGTTACATAGATGCCAGCTCTCATTATTTATCACTATCATTATTAGAAGGGAAGAAATATACCTAAGTTTTCTAAACATGATCACCCTCCAAAGTACTGTTTCTGTTACACAACATGAAGCATATGTCACATGAACAGATGAAGTCAAGAAAAATAAAGGGAATTACCAAATCAAATGGGGAAAACAGGCTCATTTTTAGAAAGGGATTTTTACAATGGTAGTATTCCTTTTTAAATGAAACAATAAGGAAAGAACTCTCTACCTACCATCTTTCTCATTCTACTCAGAAAAGAGACAGAGGAAGAATTTATAAGAAATCTTTGAAATAATTTCAAAAAATTATTGATCCATATATAAATGTATGAATATTGAAACAAATAATACTTTTTCTTTAAACACATCAATTAAAGATATGGCAAATTTTAGACTGTTTCTTCCTTTCCATTTTTTTATTGAAAAAATAAGGAAAATTGTCATTATTAAGGTAATTTGCAAAGGGAAATGGGAAATGGTTTTCTAAAATGGCAAAATGTATTTGATAAATATTTGAATGGAATTTGAATCTATCAAGATCTACTTTTTTGTACTTTTAGTGGCAAAATATGGACTAAGAATGTCCATTCCCAGGAACTAAATCTTCAAAAAATCATAAGCACCTGAAAACTGGTCAGGTTTTCTCAACCTAGAGAAAAGCATCCATCCCCCAAAGGCAAAACCAATGGCCTGGGGGGGTGGGGGGTTAAAGATATGCTGTCCACACACTCACTTCCATAGCCTCCTATCAAGTGAATCCTTTAAAGAAAGAAAAAAGGAAAACATACTATCTGTGGAGTCTCAGGACAGGTGATTGCTGGAGCTCAGGCTGAAACAGGTGAGCTATTTTCTCAGGTGTTTTCAAGTTGATAAACATACTTGGCAGGGATTCTCCACTAAAATTAGAAATACGAACGGTTCTGTAAAGAGAAATGTTTGTCCTTCCTTCCTGACAGAAAGAAAAGATTATAAAAAAAAGAAGTATATGGCAAATTACTAATAAGAATAGGGCTTCTTAGCCAGAGCTATTCAGATCAACTTAAATGTTTCTGAATCAGAAGCAGTGAAGATGCCGCTGACTAGTAACTCACCACATTGCTGTTTACTGACCTCGTGGCTCAGTTCACCAGTTAATACAACACACCATCCAGGGAAATACTTCATGAAAAAGGGTCATGAATCACTACTGTGTCCTACCTTCCATTCATAATCCAGCTGCTTCATAGCCCGGTAGACTTCATTCATAATGTCATAGGGTTTGCTCTGACTGCGAATCCCCAGGTGCCACTTGGCTTTTTTCACAGCTAAAGACTTGGGCTTAGTAGTATTCAGAGCATCCAGAGGGCACTTGGCTTTGGGGCTGTCCGATATCAGAGGCGGCATCCGTTCAGGGTGTGGCTTCAGCCCAATGGGAATGTGCATGGTGCTGTCATCCATGAAAGAGCCAGTGGGCGGGCTAGAGGCAAGGTAGAACTCACTGGCTTGGTTCATGATTCTCCGGTTATCAATGATAAGGTGATATGCCACCGCGAGCTGGTCTTGAGGGTCCCCACTATACAAGCTGTTCATCACTTCTGACTCTGTGCACTCAAACTTTTCACACACTTCCTTTACAGCTTCATCATCGATGACATTTGCATCATAAGAAGGGTCTTCAGGAAATAGATAACTGGGTAAGTCTTGTTTAAACCACTCATGCTCTCTAGGGAAAATAAAAGATAATGAGAAGAGGAAAAGTGGCTTCATAGAAAGAATGGAGGAAGGGTCCAGAGTTGAGAAAATGTGGCTTCAAGTATCTCCTCTAGTTTATGCTGGTCTTGTGGCTCTGGGGAAATCACTTAATGTCTACTTGCCCCAAGGAAACTACCTAAGGCTATGAATGGAAAAACAGGTGCCAATCTGTATTGCTTAAGGGAGTTCCTCCATCTGGGAGATACCAACAACAACAGCAAAAAAGTAAGCTATGCTTTGGAGATCCTAATCTAATTCAATAATATAGGCTCATTAACACAAATTGCAATTATTGAAAACTAATTAAACTGAAAAGACTATATAAGGGGTCTAGTAATTTAAACATCCAAGGAACTGTTGAGCTAAAGGGTAAGAACAAATCCATTAACATCTCAAAATTTAATATTTCATAATGATAACAGGCACTAACTCACGTTCATTAATGACTAAGAATGGCATCCTTTTTTTAAGGTGAAACCTGCTACACAGTTATTGTGCCCCATTTCCACCTCCACAGGACGCTCTCTGCTACTCAGTAATCCCTTATCTGTCCTTTTAATGAATGACTCCCTATCCTTCCCTAAACCAAAGCTAGCTAGTGCAATGGATAGAATGCCAGGCATGGAGTCAGGAAGACTTATCTTCTTGAGTTCAAATCCAATTTCAGATACTTACTAGTCATGTGACTCTGGGCAAGTCACTTAACCTTACTTGCCTCAGTTTCCTCATCTGTAAAATGAGCTAGAAAAGGAAACGGAAATCCCTCCAGTACCTTTCCCAAAAAAAAAAAAAAAAAAACCAACCCACAAATGGGGTCACAAAGAATCAGCTATGACTGAAAAATCACTAAACTGCATCTTTCCCTACAACAATTATCCCACACTTCTTCCTTTCCTTAAAACCCCAATGCTTGCCTCCGTGCCATCCCCCAGTATACCCCCCCACACACACACACACACAATCATGACTTGACTTGGTCTTCTACTCCATGAACCAAGAGGACTGAGGCTACTTCTGCTTTTGCCCACATTCTCGCCATATCTGCTGCCTCTTCTTTCTCACCTTCCCTGCTTCTCATCTAGCTAATGCTCCTGCCTGTGCCCTGAAATCCATCCCTTCTCTCCTCTCTAGATACTGCTCCAGAATGCATCACTTGCCTCTAGTGAACCTTCAGTCTATTCTACTCCAGAAGACTCTTCCCATACCAAGTCTCCCTTACCCTACCATGCTCTCCACAGGCTCCCACGCTAGCTAGGTCCCAGTGGACTTCTCTCTGTTCTTTCCTAACCAAGCTTCTGGAAGAAGCTGCCTGTAGCTGCCATCTCCACTTTCTCATCATCCATCCCCATCAGCAACCCTACATGAGTTACCTTCTTTCCAAAACCTGCTTTGACTTGTTTTTATTCCTTCACAATCAGACATCTCCTCATCATTTGCCTCCCTTCACACACTGAACCTCTCCTCTCAAATGTTACCAAATCCTCTAACTGCTCTTAGACCTAAATCCTTATTTTCAGCCATCCTCCTTGACATTGGTAGCACTTGACTTGACTAACCAAGCTTCTCCAAGCCCCAAAGACAGCACTGTGCAGTGGAGAGAATGCTGGAATGGGAAGTGGGAAGACTTAGGTTCAAAACCCTGCTCCTGATAATAGATCCATGAAAGCTGACAAGTCACTTGTCCTCTCTGGGTGGGCCTCAATGGCTTCAAAAGGCCCTTCCAACTTCAGATCTATGATCATGTTGTACTTTCTCCTCCATTGCTTTCACAATCACACTTTTACATCACACTCCACAAGGATCTCCTACCTCTCTAGCCAAGCTTTATGCTTCTTTTAGTGCCTCCTCTTCCTCCTCCAACCAATCCTTAAGGTCATGGCCCTCATTCTCATTTCTCGTTTCTTCACATTCTATGACTATCATTTAATTTCTGGATACTTCCTTATTGACATTAAGCTTTGTTTTGTTTCCAATTCAATCCTCAGTCTGTCTTTCTACCTCTTTACACACCCCACCCTGTACTCCTCATTCTGCTCTCAGGGGCCAGCCCAAACCAGTCCAGCCTCTCTTGCCCATGACCCTTCATATCTGACAAGTCTACAAAAATAAACATGATGGATATAATTTTTGTAGATACCAGGATGACAGGGCAGAACCTATGATAAGCTTGGCTGTGATGATGATTTTTGTAAAGGCTTACATGTCCATGGGAAACTAACCCCAAATCAGTTTGCTTCATGTACACAATTAAACAACCATCATGAAAAATTTCTCTCACTAACACTGCCCTGGTTTTTATATAAATTGAAAAATCCAGCCTAGAAAGGTTACATAAACCATCTCTCATAACTGAGAAATCCCTGCCCCTACAGCACAAGCAATTTGTAAACCTCAATCTAGGCCATTTTGTTCTTCAGTCATTTAGCCATGCCTGACTCTTTGTGACCCCGTTTGAGGTTTTCTTAGCAAAGATACTGAAATGGTTTGCCATTTCCTACTCCAACCCATTTTACAGATGAGGAAACTAAGGCAAACAGGGTTAATTGACTTGCCCAGGGTCACATAGCTAGTAAGTATCTGAGGCCAGATTTGAACTCATGAAGATAGGTATTCTTGACTCCAAGTCCAACAATCTATATACTGTGCCAGCAATCTAGGCCAAATGAATTAATAAACAAACAAAATTTACAATAAAGAGAAAAGACATAGGTTATACAATAAAGAGAATAGACATAGGTTATACAATCATGACTCGCCAAATCAAGAGTTTCTCTACAAAATTTTAAAATGCATATACCTGAAAGCTACAGATTCAACATTTAACACTTCCTAAAATTGTCAACTTAGGTTTCAAAGTTACAAAAATTTGAAAATAACTCAAATTAAATTCCTGACATCATTACTTTACAAAGTTCATATTACTGAAGAATGAAATATGTGGTACCTTTATACCATGGATTTTATGCCATTTTTGTACCATATTTTTCTTCCCTTTCCTCCTCTTCCCTAATGATGTAATTTCTCATCATCTTAGGACTTTATGCAAGTTAATGGAATTATAATGTCTAAATTATTTTTAAAAAGACAACTCCTGCTTACAGATGTCTTGGTTTGTATAGCACTAGGCAGAGACGCACAAGTCTCACAGAGTAAGCTCCTTCCTCTGCAGATATCACACCTTCAAAAGGTCCTTTCTGATGCGTTCATTTCCAGAGCTCTTACAACATGAACCTCTTTGCTTTTTTCTTTATTTAGATCCTGAACCTGGCAGAGGTAGGGAGGGGTGGAGGTAGGACAACACCAGGAGCTTTAGAGGAAGACTGGTATCTGTTGGAGGCTGTGGGCAATTGGGCCTGTGCTTAAAAAGCATATTTAAAGACCATTCTCTTGCCCTGCCACCTGTTCAAGCTTTCATGCTGTGGCTTTCTTCCACTTTGCTGCCAAATTTCTAAAAAGCATTCATTTACATATGACACCTTCACTTCCTTACCCATCTCACTCCTGACTGACCAACTCTGCAGGCATCAGGTGAGATTCTAAAAATGGGGAGGGCAGAAGCCCAAGTCAGGGGTGAGCTCTGAAGAGCATCCAGCCCAGTCTGGTCCTGAGGAAGACTCTACAGCAGCCATGAAAAGCCATCATCCTGCCTTTCAAGGAAGACTTCCAGGGACAAACCAGGAAGCACTTCCCAAGCTGACCCATCCTGCTTCAGAATGACATGAATTACAAGGCTTCTCCTCATGTCGAGCTTGTAGGCTTCAACAAATACCCCCCAAATGTTCCTAGCTCTATCCACTGGGACCAAGAGAACACATCACCTGCCACTTCTCCACAACAGCCCTGCACATACTTAAAAGCAGGGATCATTCCCCTACTAAAGCTTCATTTCTTCAGGCCAAATAACCATCTTTCCCTTGAACTGGTCCATGTCAGGCATCATCTCAAATTTCTTCATAAACCTGGCTGTCCTTTTCTTTACTAATTTCCATTCATCAATGATATTCCTAAATTGCAACCCCTGTGGGTGAACGAAATATTCCAGACAGTCTGACCATGGGAGGCAGGTAGGGAGAAGAAGGGAGAGAAGGAGTGGGAGTGGAGAGAGGGGGAGAGAGAGAAGGAGAGAAGGAGGAGGAGGGAGAGAAGGGCGAGGAGGAAGAGGAGGAGGAGGAACAGAACAGAAGAGGGAGACAGAAACACACCGGTGAGATGGTGAGGCAAGGCAAGAGTGTCTTTCCCCAAGGAGGGAGTGTCTTTCCCCAAGGCTTTGTCTTTGGCCTATTTCTTACTTCACTTTCAACATGTCCTTTACAGACCTAGCCCACTTCCATGACTTCAATAATTGCCTCTGTTCCCAATACACCCCAGCCTATACTTCAGGCCCTACTATTTCCTCTGAGCTCTAGTCATTAATCCTCAATCACACTGTTGCAGCTGGGTGGCTTAATGTATAAAGTACTAGGTGAAGAGTCTATGATCCTATGATACTTTTTCTTCCTTTCCCAGGGTCAAAGAAGACCTAAGTTTAAATCCAACCTCAGACATTAGCTATGTGACCCCGGGCAAGTCACTTAACCTGGTACCTCAATTTCTTCAACTGTAAAATGGGAAGATAAGAGCACCTACTTCCGAGGGCTGTTGTGAGGGTAGATGAGATGGTACTTGTACAGAGCTTAGCACAGTGCTTGGCCCAGTGGGCACTCTATAAATACTCCTTCCCTTCCCTGCCTGTGCAGTTACATAGGCCTTTCTCCTGATGAGCCCTCTGCCCTGCCTGCCACCTTCCCACCTGTCTGCTCAGAGCATTCTGTGTCTTGGAGAACAGCCCTGGGGCCATGTCATCCCCACAGTTTCCCCTGATTCTCCACCCCCAGTGGAGAGTGATATTCTTCAGAGTTTTCTCAATGGTTTCTCCCTTATTCCCATCACATTCCACCTTATATCATACTGTGAATGTTTGTCACAACATTCTCTCATTAATTGTCATCTCCTATAGTCAAATAAACAGGCATTTATTAAGCACTTAGTTGGTGCCAGGCCTTGTGCTAAGAGAAGGGCCTATGTTGCTGTTCATATTTGTATATCCAATGCCTAGTGCACAGTAGGGACTTAATAAATGTTTATCAATCTGAGTACACATTGCACTGTTAAGGCAGGCTGACTGTAAACACTGTAAACAAATACCCCAGCTGCCACTTATGTCCTCCATGGGTCGGGTGTCCTAAAATAGGCATTCTGGTTTGTGTAGAGCAAGGATAAGTATCTAGAAATATGTCCAAATAATATGTTTGTAAACTAACACTTGTTGAAATGTTAGGCAGGAACCAGAAACCTCTGAGAGCTCTGACATTCTGAGATGCATGCGTTGGGGAATGCCTCACCCTGGCATGTGGGCACTATAAAAAGCTTGTCCCTATCAGTTGCCAAGCCAGCAACTGCACTTTCCAAAGCCTCTCCCATATCAGCCTTTCACAGCAAGCCCACCAGCAGCTATTTAAAGGGTTTAAACTCAGCAAATATCTTTTATGTTTTAATTTTTTTTTAAATAAAGCTAAACTCTGGAAAGTTATCCCCACTCACCTTGCTGAGAGGGAAGTAACAGGAACCCTAGAATTCTCTTGAGAGTGGTTATTGAATTGAAAGGGGCAGGGTAAAAACCAGGAGCACTTACCTTATATCTTTGATGGTTGCTCGTTTCAGGGGATCCACTTGTAACATGTGCATGAGAAGAGTAGCGATGGAACGCTTTAGACACTCTGGGATGTAAAAAACGCCTCCTCGAATTTTCTTAAATAACGTTGGGACGTGTTCATCATCGAAGGGCAGCGTGCCACAGAGGAGGGCATACAGAATCACCCCACAGCTCCAAATGTCGACCTCAGGCCCTGCGTACAACCTAAGGGACAGAAAAGGGAGGAGGACACTGAGAGGGGCATGGCAAGGGGGGGGTCTACTCACAGGCAACCCAAAATAACCACCAAATCACGTTGTCGGGTCCAACATTCTGAACTCCTTGGCCACCATCTTCTTCTCCAACATTTTCTCCCACCAAGAAGAGCCCATTTAATCTAATCACAAACAATGTTACAGTAAAAGGAGTTGTGTGACAAAGTAATTCCCAAGCCATGGCCTGCTTCAAAGAAAAATTGATACAACAAAATTCCAATGAGTGGAATTGTTATAACTGGAACAGTCCTTTGGGGTTTGCTGTTCCAGCTTCTGACAATGAGGACAGGAGATTGGAAGAGCACCATTCTTTTAAAAAATAAATAAATGTCTTTATTTACTTTTGGTTTACAACATTCAGTTCCACAGTCCCTTGAGTTCCAAATCCCCCTCTGCCCCCCATGGCAGCATGCAATCCAATATAGGTTCTACAGACACCTTCACATCAAATATTAAGAAGAATTATAACCAACGGAAGGAACAACAAGAAAGAAGGAACAAAACAAATAAAAGAAGAGAGAGCCCGTAGTTAGAAGAGCCCCATTCTTAGAGACTATCGGTTCACTTTGCCTCTCTGGGTTTATTTCAGCAACAAAATGAGACTGAGTTCTGCATGCGCTTTGACTCAGCCATACAACGACAAAGCCTGTGCCCCAAAGAGATCGAAAGGAGAGGAAAAGGGCCCGGGTAGGCACACATTTCACAGCTGCTCTTTTTATGGTGGCAAAGGAGATGAGTATCCATCAGTTGAGAACAGCTGAACAAGTTCTGCCACATGGATATAATTGGGTGCTGCTGTTTTGTGAGAAATAGTGAAGGGGATGGTTTCAGAGAAACCTGGGAAGAGCTGCATGAAATGATGCAGAGGGATGTGACCTGAAGGGTAGGACCAGCAGAACAACATATACAATCACAACATTGTAAAGACAAATAGCTTTGAAAGACTTAAGAACTCTGATCCATACAAGGACCAACCACAACTGCCAGAATCTGCTGATAAAGCACGCTGCCCTCCCAGCTAGCAGAGAAGTGAAGGGCTCAAGATACAGGATAAGACAGACTAATGCACATGGCTGATGTGGGAATTTGCTTTACTTAACTATCTACATTTGTTACAAGGGGCTCTTTTTGAATTGTTTTTCTTGCTAGGGGTAGGAAGGAGAGAAAATAAATCTTCATTGAAATAAATGAAAATTTAAAAAACAATAAAATGATAGCTTTGGTTTAAATAATCTCTAAGATTTTGTCCATCTCTAACAATCTATGGTTTTGTGATGAAAGTGATTTAGCTCACTTCATCTTGAATACACCTTAATATTATTCATTGTTCTGGGGATTAAGATTAGATTTAAATATATGTATGCACCATTTGATGGTTGGATCTTTACCTCCAAGTAAGTTATGTTTACATTTACATTATTATTATTCTTTTTTATTCTCATTCATTCTCTCTGTCTCTGTCTCTCTGTCTCTGTCTCTGTCTCTCTCTGTCTCTCTGTCTCTCTGTCTCTCTCTCTCACACACACACACACACACACACACACACACACACACACACACACACACACACACCAGATTGCTTTGAGCACCAGAGGCACAGAAGAGTCTCTGATTATTTAGTATGGACCTGAGATTCCAACAAATGACTCGTAAAACTGCAGTGGTTTAGGATGTGTTTTGTCCAAACTGCTAGCCTTGCTGCCTGCACCATTGGGTAGCTACTATTTTCTTTGCTCAAATGATTTCTTTCCACTTTCAACAGAACTCTGCTTTTTGCTTGGAGAGATCCTCACTTAGACAATAAAAACCACATTAACACTAACACAGACTAAAGATCAATACCACAAAGAAGTTTGGTAAGCAGCAGGATGAAAGTAAAAGGTGGCATTTGTTATATTCTCTAAAAATAAAGCCAGCTGTGCACAGCAGAGTTGGAGGTTTTTATAACCCTATCAGCTCTACTGAGTGTATTAATATGCTCATGTTGGTTAAAATCAGAATTAAAAAAAAATAAGTTGTCTAAGCACATGAATTTCACTGTCTTTTTACAATAAAAGTTACCATGCTACCCACTGACCTGCCAGTACCTAGCACATTGTAGGCACTTCATAAAATGTCAATTAATTAGTTAAATAGGCAGGGAGACAAAATTTTGTTCTATATGCAGTTCATATATATATATATATATATATATACACATCCACTACTGTTATGTACTTTATCTCTGACCAATCAACATTTCTTAAGGGCTTACTATGTTCCATGTACTGTGTTGAGCACTGGAGACATACAAATAAAAAAGCAAAGCAGTCTCTGCCCTCAGGGAGCTTTTATTTCTTTTTTTCTCCTCCTCTTAAAAAAAAAAAAGGCTAGGTATCCTATCTTGCTCAAACTGGAAGGCAGGGGCTCCTTGTGCTCTAAAACTCACTCCTGATCAGCACAGGTGCTCTGACCACCTCAGGCAACCTAGGAACCTCCAGATCCCAGGGGCTCTCCATGTTTATGCTGACCTTAGTGCAGACCCCTGGGCCCATTGCAGCTCAGAACTCCCAAGCTCAAGAGATGGGCCAGCCTCCACCTGCCCAGCAGTGGTCACAGGTGTGCATCATTATGCCCAGTGAACGGCAGGTCTACCATAGGACACAACATGTATAAATCAGAGCATTCAAGACAAATATAGTGGAGATGGAAGGTCTTCTGGAGAGGTAGGATCAGACTAGCCCTCCAAACCCTTGCTCTGCCTGTACTTTGCAGAAGCCAAAGAATATTCAAAAGAGTTTATCCACATATTTATGATAAACTCTAAAAAGAGCCCAGAGTCTCTAAAATGTGTGGTACCTCCCATATGTTCTTTGCCAGAAAAAAAAAATTACTCCAGTGAAACTCTCAAGGAGATTCCTTTCTTGAAACCAAGCTATCCTAAGTGGATACTGGAAAATTATGAGCAAAAAATGACGTCACTTTCACAGAAGTTCGCATCATCTCAGAAAGGATCTCTGATAAGAAACCCCTTAACAATAGCTTAAGTTGAGAATCGGTGAGCCCTGGTCCAGCAGGAGACCCTAAGCAGCCCAGGCCACTCTTGTCAGTACTTAATGTTGAAGCCCAATGTGGCCTCTCAGAAATGTCTCTACACAACTCTGGGTGGAATCACTCCATTACGTGCTAAGATCTCTGAAAGAAAGAGAGAATCTTTCAAAAACAGAACCTTCCCCGATGCCTTACCTGCCTGAGATGACTTCAGGTGCTGCATAATTTGGAGACCCACAGCTTGTTCTCAGAAATTCACCATCTGACATCATATTTGATAAGCCTGAAAAGAAAATTATAGTTTACCTAGTGCTAAATATTTTTAATGCTTAGATATCATCATCAACAGCAGTTTGAGATATGTCAGGAATATACAGCCTTTCCACGTTCATTCATCCTGTTTTTTTAAAACATTATAAGGAACTAAGTGTAAAGTAAATGGTTATGGGCATTTTCAAGCCAGAAGAGGTCATTGACTAATATTGCACTTTAAGACATGGAGGTAAAAAAAACAAAATCTCATCAAAAGACAAATGAAATGTGAAAGACTATGGAGCTTTGAAATGCTGGTTTATTTTTCACAATGAAGTGATTTCAAATAAATCATTTATCAAATTTCATGAGTTTCAGTTGTAGTTTAAGTGCACCCTGCAACCTGGAAGTTGACTTATTTTGACAGCTTAAAGGAGGAAAACGCAGTCTACTCACTTAAAAAAAAAAAAAAAAGCAAGAAGCCTTTTAAAAGCCTCTGGCTCTGCCACTGCATAGACTTCTAGAAAAGTCACTTCCCATCTCTGGGCCTCAGTTTCACCATTTGCAAAAAGAAGCAGCTGGATAGGATGATCTCTAAGATCTCTCCCAGCTCTAATAGGTTTTTTTTTTTAATAAAATTTTATTGATTTTGTTTTTACATTACAAATATGTATGGATTACCTCAAGTCCTTAAGAGATCTTATAATAAAATAAAACAATTAAGTACAACTAGCAATACATTGATCTCATTTGAAAGTGTGTGCAACACTTCACTCCTGTAACATCCTCCCCACCTCAGCAGTTTTATTTTTTTTTAATTAACAGAAATCTATTTTCTCTCTCTCCCTCCTCCCATTCCATTGGAAATAAAAAAGAACAAGAAATTATTTGTAATAAATATGCAAAGTCAAGCAAAACAAATTCTTTCATTAGCTGTATACAAAAATATATGTCTCATTCCACCCCTCCCCCAAACCTTCTCACCTCTCTGAAAGGAGGCAGGTACCATATTTCATCCTTGGTGCCTTAGAATTGTAGAGAGTCATTGTACTGACCATAGTTCTTAAAGCTTTCAAATTTCTTTGTCTTTACAATATTGTTACTAGTACAGGCATTGTTCTCCTGAATCCCCTCATTTGATTCTTCATCAGTTTCTAAAAGTCCTTGGAATTATTCATTTTTCTAATATGCTCTGCTCACTACCTCTGCATCAGTTCAGACAAATTTTTCATGTCTCTGAAATCATCTATTTCTCCATTTCTTATAGCACAATAGTCTTCTCTCACATGCACATACCTCAACTTATTTGACCATTTCTCAATTAATGGCCATCCCTTTAGTTTCCAATTTTTGCCTCCCAAAAACTGCAGCTAGGTGGTGCAATGGACAGAGTGCAGGATCTATAGTCAGAAAGACCTGAGTTCAAATTCAGACTCAGATACTTACTAGCTACATGACCATAGGCAAGTCATACCTTCCCTCTGCCTCAATTTCCACAACTATAAAATGGGAATAATGATAGTATCTACCTCCCTAGGTTATTGTGTCAACTAAATGAGATAATATTTGTAAAGCACCTATCCCAGTGTCTGACATTAATTTACAACATATTTAGACTTAAATAGTTTATGTCACATATCCACTCAGAGCTTACTTTGCTCTAAATCCAATTTCTTCCATATTTCTCCCAGTTTTTCCAGCATTTTTTAATCATGTAGTAAATCTTTATCCTGGGGTTGGGGTGCTTGTTTTCTCACACACGAGAGTACTAGACACATTTGTCCTCATATGGTGTCTACCAAAACTGTCCCAATGACTGATCTCTCTGGTTTTTAACCAGTACTGATTGTTCTGAGTCTAATGTGAGATCTGGCACTGAGAGGCCCCTTCCTTCCTACTTCATTATTTCTTATGAAATTCTGAACCTTTTCAGCTTCCATTTGACTTTGTTTTTTCTAGTTCTCTAAAATAAGCCTTTGGTAGTTTGATTGCTATGGCATTGAATAAATAAACTGCATTAGTATTGCTATTTTTATTCCATTGACTTATTCCATCCATGAGCATTAAGTATTTTTTCAATTATTTAAGCCTGTTTCTGTTTTTGTAAATGGGGGTTTGCTGTTGGATTTATATAGTTTTTAGGTGCATTTTGATAGATTCTCAAGTATTTCATACATTCTCTACTTAGTTTTAATACTCTGACTTGGGTTTTATTGATGTTATATAGAAATGCTGATGATTTGTGTGACTTTATTTTGTGTCCTACAAAAGTTAGTAACTGTTCCATTTTTTAGTTGATTCTATAGAATTCCTTCTGGACGTTATCTCAGCATTTTGCTTCCCTTTTCCGTCTACTTATTTTTTCAAGTTTTTTTCTTTTCTGATCATTATACCCACCACTTCTAGCACCACATCAAACAGAAGTGAATCCGATGCCATCCTTCATTGGTCTCTGATTTTGTTGGAAAAGGACTCTGTCTTGCTTTAGTTTCAGATGTGTATTATCTATCATTGTGAGGAAAGAGTCATTTATTCCTAGTTTTCCCAGTGTTTTTAACAAGATGAATGTTCTATTTTGTCAAGAGATTTTTCTATATCAATTGATACAGCCAAGTGATTTTTATCATCTTGTAACTAATATGGCTAAGTTTATAGTTTTCCAAATATTAAGCCAACCCTGAATCCCTGGTATAAATCCACCCTGTTCACAGGGTGTGTTCTTTGTGATATGTCGCTTCAGCTTCTTTGTGAACACTTTATATTAAATGCTTGCATTAATGTCTATTAAGGATATCAGTCAATAGTTTTCTCTTTCTGCTTTAACTCTCCCTGATTTAGAATCAAGCCCATGCCGGTGTTAAAGAAGAAACTTGTTAGGATCTCCTCTTTGGATCTTTTTTGCAAACAGTTTTTGTAATAAAGGAACTGTTCTTTGAATGTTTGATAGAATTTACTTGTAAATTTATCTGGTCCTACAGTTTTATCCTTTGGACATTCACTTATGGCTTCTTTAATTTGTACCTATGAAAATGAGTTATTTAAATCCTCTATCTCTTATTTTGTTAACTTAGATATTTTATATTTTTAAAATATTCATTTATTCTATTTATCAGTCTTCTGGAATACAGTTGGGCAAAATATTTTCTAATAATGTCCTTTATTTCTTCTTAATTTGTTATGAATTCTCTTTTTTTCACTTTTGATACTGGTAATTTGGTTTTCCTTTTCTTTTTAATAAAATTAGCTTTTTAAAAAAGCTCTTGGGGAGGCTAGGTGGTGCAGTGAATAGAGTACTGGCCCTGGAGTCAGGAGACCCTGAGTTCAAATCCAGCCTCAGACACTTAACACACACACACACACACACAAAACTAGTTGTGTGACCTTGGGAAAGTCACTTAACCTCAATTGCCCTCCAAAAAGAAAAAAAAAGCTCTTAATTTTATTTAATTCAATATTTTTTCAATTCTGTTAATCTTTATTTTCAGGATTTATAATGTGTTGTTTTCTGGGGGTAGGGGAGTTCACTGGTTGATGTCCCAATATTTTTAATTGCATTCCCAATTCACTAATCTATTGTTTCTCTCTATTTTTAATAAAATCATTTAGAAATATTTTTTCAGCTGTATCCCTAAACTCTGTTATATTGCCTTGTTATTGCCATTATCTTTAAGGAAACTATCAATCTAGGATTTATTTTTTGACCTATCAATTCTTGGAGATTGAGTTATTTATTCTCCAGTTGATTTTTTAATACTTTTTTTAAGTGGCTCTCTTTTAAGTGTGTAATGTTTACTCCACTGTGGTCAGTTATTTTATGTTCCCTAGAAGGGACTTAACTAATCTCGAATATAAGGAGTACGGGATACATTTTTTCTGAAGATTCTGCTGAACAAAGCACGCGCGTGCGCGCACACATACACACGCCACGCTTTGCCAATCCTTGGGTGGAGAGGGAAATTGTCACTACATTGGCCTGCTCCCCCGAATATCAGCAGCCGCTTTCATATTTCTGGCATACTGTGGGAGTCACATACCAAAGTCAGCGATCTTGGCATTCATGTGGGCATCTAGCAGCACATTCTCGGGTTTCAGGTCTCGGTGAACAACCATGTGTCTGTGACAATAATCCACAGCAGAAAGAATCTGCTGAAAGAGTCTTCTGGCCTCTGTCTCTTCAACCTGTCAGACACAAAGGGAACATTAAGATATATTGAATATTTTTTCACTCACCAAGAGAACAGTGACTTCAGAATGTATCTTACATTAAATAGAATTTATCAAAATCCTGCACTTTAAAAAAAAAGACAAAAAACAAACAAAAAAACCTTTCTATTAGAAAAACATGAACATTCACCAGTATATCCTGATTCAGAGGTCATTTTCATTTCCTGGGTGCCTGGAGATGTTTGGGAACTAGATGAAAAGAGCCTGGTCTGAAAAGGTACACTCACCTAGGCATTGGATGCCAAAAAGGACAATCTGTAGTGTCTCTTGTGATGTGGAATTCTCTTCCCAAAAATCACCACAGAATCTCTGCACTGTTTCTTAAATCATGTGAATCTTTAAAACTTAGCAAAAAAAAAAAAGACCTTTCCAAGGAACAACTCCTGTTAAAATTCAGTGTGTTTGCTATTGAGGCAATCCCAATTCTGCAAATATTATGCATGAAAAGAATGTTAATATGTGGTAATTTTTAAAAGATATTTGAGGAGTTCCAGATGGGATCAAATAGTTAAAATTAAAAACCCCATAACATTATAAAAATCCTTTAAAAAACACACACACACACACAAAAAACTATCTCCCAATATCCTTGTCTCCTTTGACCTAATATACTGAATATCATATCACTCACCCGTCCATGTTTACAGATGTAGTCAAATAATTCACCACCAGACACATATTCCATTACCATAAAAAAATCAGTTGGGGTACTGATGACTTGGTAGCTTTTAGAGGAAAATGAAAAGAATTTAGGAAATGTTAGTTTACAGAAAAATTACTTTAAGCATCAACAGCCTTTCCTAGTACTATAAGAGTCTATAATATTTTAAGGCACAATCAAAAATATATTCATACTATCTTAGGTTATACCTTCCACTAATCCCACCAAAACAATTTCTCTTTTAACAAGTCTCTTAAAAAAAAAAACCTATGAGCCTTTGAATTATTTCACAAAGCAAAATGACTTTTCCTAAAAGAGAGCAGTTATTCCAGCCTTTTTTTTAAGCCATAGTTCCCATGCCTATGGTGTTCTATGGCTCACAAAGTACTTTTCTCACACCAATGATGCAAGAGAGGGAAAAAAATTCTTTTTGGTAGCGTGCCAAGACTGCTTTGCCTACAAAGGGCTAGACTTGGGACACAAACTCGTATCTTCTGGCTTTAAGTATTTTGCTCTTTACACAATGCCACTCTGTCCCTCATTGGAAAAAAATAAGAATGGCACATATTCTTTTCTTTCAAATAATTTCATATTTGGAATAGAGCTCAGAAGCCATCCAGTGTAAATAATGTCTATGAAAAATCCCCATTCCCAGACTTCCAGGGATGTGGAACCTCCTGTCTTCCCCAAGGCACATCAGATCATTCCATACCAAGGCACACTGTCAGATAGCTCTGTACATGGAGCTGAAATGTACCTTGTTCAATGTCCAGTGGAAGTACTACTCTCAGAAGACCTCTTCCTTATCATAGCCCTGAAGATCCTTTAAAGGGGTAATTTACTTCCAAGTCCAACAACTAAATATGTTCAGTTACTTCAACTAATTCTCATGTAGAATACTCTCCAGTGCCCTCATCGTCATGACCACTGACTCTAGCCTCACTTGGACTTCATAAGTAACCCACCTCTGCATCCCTGCATTCCTCAGCCTGAATCACAGAATCTCAATCAGAAGGGATTTTGGAGGCTATCAAGTTAACTGATATAGTTAAATTATGAGGCAAGATTTGAACTCGGGTCTTTCTGATCCCATGTCCAGCACTCTAGCCCTGGTCCCAACTCAAATCTATTCTCTCACAGTGAGCTGCATAAGCCAATCCTGCACTGATACAACTGCTGGGTTTTTTTTTTTCCATTACAGTGTAGATTTTATACTTATCCCCTTCAAATTCCATCCTTTTAGATGGTAATACAGAATAATTCTAGCCTAACAAAATTCTGATTCAGTCTTCCCCTAACAAGGTCCCTTATTTTCTGAAAATACAATAAGCTCCACATACTGTGACATCCCCAAGGCACAGACAAAAGGCTTGATGAGCACGGGGTCAAGGACAGAGACTACACTGCCCAAGTAGAGACTGGGAGCACAGTGACCCTGATCCCTCCATCATTATCCTACGGATGGTGGAATCACTGAATTCATTCCAAATCCAGTGAAACGGATGCCTGACATCCAGCTCCCACCTTCCTTCTTTTCCACAAGGACAGAAGAAGAAGAGACTTGTCAAAGGCCTTCTGGAAAAGGAAGCACACTGTGCTTTGGCCATTCTGGATTCCCATTGCTACACTGCTGCCTCTTATCCTAGCTGGGTCTCCTTCTGTGGGGCTCATCCCTTCCAGACCTTACGATGCACATTATAAAGGCATTCTGAATCACTCATAGTACTGAATGTTTGCATTTTCATCTATACTTTTTAAAACCAAGTCAGGATCTTCAGATCAAGTAGTTATGGTCTATTGGGGGGAAAAATAGATCTGGATTCAGAAGACCAAAATCTTGGCTCTTTCATTTACTAGTGGTGATTGTAGGAAATCACTTAACTGCTGTGTGACTCAGTTTCCTCTTTTGTAAAATGAAAACTACTACTCCAAAGCAGCTATGAGGATCAAATAATGAAAGTACCTGAAACACTAGACATATATAAACACTATTTTATAACACCAGCTGTTATTACTACTATTTGTTCATTGGTAAATGGATCACTATGATCTGCTATAATTGATTCTGATCTGGTATCTAGTCTACACTTAATTATTTACTTCAATTAAAAGATATGATGTGATAGAATGCCATAAACATTAGTCAGGAAGATAGCAAAGTACACACACACACACACACACACACACACACACACACACACACACACACACAACCCTTCACCTCAAAACATGAAATTTCATCATACAGATTTAATACAGAAATACATCAAAGCTACAATATCAAAATGCCACATTCTGAAATTTATGTAAAATTGTTCCATTAGTAAACCCTATCACACACTGCATATAGAAGACTTTAAATAAATGCTTCTGAAATGGGGAGGATAAAATATTCTTTAACCTTTCTTTGCCTCAGTTTCCTTAGTTAGAAAATGAAAGGGCATACATAGTCTCAATGGCTCCTAAGGTCACTTCCAGGTCTAAAGTCAGAATCATATAATAATCTCTGTATGTTCTAGATTTCAGGCTTTTTCCAGTGCTATTAGAAGCAAATAATTTCCCATCCCACTATTTGTTTTGTATCTTCATTTAATCATACAAAAATCTTTGTAATTTTATAGGCAAAAATGTCTGCTTTAACTTTCATGATCTTTTCCATTCCTTATTTAGGTAAGAACCTGAACTCACACTCATCTAATTCTTCCATGATATGTGACCCTTTATATTTAGGCTGTGTACATACCTATCTTAAGTACATGGTTTGAGATCACGAGAGTTGGACTTCACTTCTCCCAAACTGTTTTCCAGTTTTTCCAAGAGTTTCCTTCCCACCCCCCCACCCCCCAAAGAGGGGCAATGTGGGATAGAGGTTAGAAATCTGGCCTTGAAGCCAGGAATACCTGTGTTCTCTTTTTTTTGTTTTGTTTTTTGGAGGGCAATTGGGGTTAAGTAACTTGGCCAAGGCCACATGGCTACGTTTTTATTTGAGTGTGCTTTAAGTGTCTGAGGCCAGATCCGAACTCAGATCCTTCTGACTCCAGGGCCAACGCTCTACTCACTGCGCCACCTAGCCGTCCCAAATACCTGTGTTCTTCTGACACATTCTGACTGTATGACCCTGGATAAGTCATGTAACATTTCAGTTCTTTCAATGATTCTGTAACTGTTAAGTCATGGAGGAGCCCACCTGCTGGGATAGCCCATGTTTTGTTAACTGAGATTTCCCCCATCAAAGAAATGACAAGTCCATCCCTGCAAAGCCATGCAAAGTCTCAGGTTTATCCAAAAAACAGGGTCCTCTTTTCAACTGCTCCCATATCTTAATTCACCGGTGTGTCCCATGGCTCTGTTTTTCTGTTCTTTTAACCAATTAAGAGTGTTAGAGATTCCTACTTGACAATACAGGTGAAGGTCTGGTAATGCTTTATAGACTTGCCCCTCCATGCCTGCTTCTCATTATTTCCCTTGGGATTCTAGGGTTTTTATTCTTCCCAATGAATTTTGTGTCTACTTCTAAATTATAGTGTCTACTTCTAAAAAGCATCTCCCTCTCCACTACCCCCTCCAGTAAGCCTTAAATCTGTACACTGATATAGGTAATATTGTTTTTCAAATATTGGCATAACCCAATCATGAGCAGTGAATATCTCCCATTATATATGCTTCCTTTTATTTCTATAAAGAATGTTTTATAGTTGTGTATTTACAAATCTTATCTATGTATTTGTAGGTTACCTTCTAGATATTTTGTGCATTTTGTAGTTGGGATGGAATGCCTCTTATTTCTTTCTTCACCTTGGTTAGCATTCTTTAAAAAGTTTATTTTTGTGGATTATAATATCCTACTAAGGGCTGCTAGGTGTTGCCATAGTATACAGAGCACCAGGTCTAGAGTCAAGAAGATACATCTTCCCAAGTTCAAATCCAGCCTTGGATATTTACTAGCTGTGTGATCCTGCATGAGTCATTTAGCTCTGTTCACTTCAATTTCCTCATTTGTAAAATGAACCAGAGAAAGAAATGGCAAACCATTCTAGTATCTCTGCCAAAAAAAAAAACAAACAACAACAACAAAAAAACCCAAAAACAAATTGGGTCATGAAGAGTCAGATTGACTGAAATAACTGAACAACAAAAAGCAGTAGCACCCTACTCTCTTGCTGAAGCTAGTAATCATGCCAGTTGCTTTCTTCGATGATTCTCTGGGGTTCAGAGTATACCATCACTTCATCTGAATATAATTTTATTTCCAATTTTAAAATGTTTAGGCCAGGAGTGGAGAACCTGTGGCCTCAAGGTCACATGTGGCCTTCTAGGTCCTTGGTGCGGCCTTTTGACTGAGTCCAAGTTTTACAGAACAAATCTTTTTATTAAGGGGATTTGTTCTGTGAATTTTGGGTTCAATCAAATGAGGACCTGGAGGGCCATATTCAGCCTTGAGGTCGCAGGTTCTCCACCCCTGGTCTATACCTTTCATTTTATTCTCTCTGCATACTGCTCTAGCTAGCATTTCTGGAATCATATGAAACAATGGGGGAAGGGGGAGAAGAGGAGCAGCCTTGCTCCAGCCTGGTTTGTAACAGGCATGCTTTTAATGCTCCTTCATTGCAAACAATAACTTTGGGCTTTAAAGATATGTTTTCAATAATATTAAAAGAAGAGTCCTTCTATGCTTTTCCCTTGGAGAATTTTTAACATAAATAAGTATTGTCTTTTGTCAAAGGCTTTGTTCAGTAACTATACAATTAATCATGTAGTTTGGTCATCTTTCTTGTTAACATAATTAAATAAACTATTTTCCTAATGCTGAACAACCCTTGTATTCCTAGTAAGAATCCTTGGTAAAGTTAATTATTTTCTGTATATATTTATTGCTGTCTCCTTGTGGGAATTTTTTTTTTAATTTTTCATCCTGGGCATGTTTGTAGGCAGATAGGAAGGAGTCAAGAGACAGACAAAAACTGAAAATTTGAGCAGTGGAATGATTGTGGAGGAAGATCACAGGAGGAGAGGAACAACAGTAGAAATGGAGGGATTCAGCGTGGCAAGAAAAATGATCATCTCTTCACCAGAAACTGGAGTAAAGGAAAAGAGAATGGAAGATGATAACAAGGGGTCTTGACAAAGTGCAGTAATGAAGGACAGGGAGTTCATAGAGAATGGCAACTGTTTTCTCAGTAAAGTATGAGGTGAGGTCCTCTGATGAAAGGGATGGACCATGGAGAGGACAGTTTGGAGGTTTAAGAAAGATCAGGTGGAAAATGAGTTAGATAGTCAACTTCCAACCAAGATGTCTAAAAGAGAGGTAAGGCTTCCAGTTCCCAAACAGCTACTCAAGACCAAATAATGATCAAATGATCCAATATAAAACTACAGCCAATGAATTCTTCCACCTCAGAACTAAACAAAAACTCATCCAGAAGTCTAAGGATGGTGAGAAAAGAGGCTATAGCACTAGCACAGGGCTGTCTCCAAGTGCCTGCCTCAGTTTCCTCATCTGTAAAATGGGGATAGCAAACAAGCTTATCTACCAGGATAAAACGAGATGTTAAATGCTAATGCTGCTGCTGCTGTTACTACCACCACGACTACTGCTGTTGCTGCTACTACTATGATGACCACTCTTCCTCAAACTATAAACCATCTTAGAAAAATGCAAAAATTATTTGATATAGATCACTACATGAAAACATTTAAATATTTCTGCAATAATAATTATAAAAGCATTCTTTCTGGTGACTTTGTTATTGTTGAATACTTTAATTGGGCTTTCTCTTTTCCTCAATTCTTTAGAAATTCTTTGTAAAATCTTGATCAGTTGGACTGTTCAGATTAAATCTTACAGAGTAAAACAAAATAACATTTAAAAAAGATAGAGACCTTGGAACTGCCTCAAGGTCCTCATTCACTATTATTAGCAAACTGTTAGAGATATAGAGAATAGAGGAGATTGGGCTGGGTCTGGACTAAGCCTTGACACCATTCCAGATGAGTACTAGTAGAAGCAATCAGGAGTGTTGATCCTGGAAAAAAGAATACTTGGAGACTCAGGGACATGTCAGTCACCTTTCAGGAAGCTGAGTAGCATTCACATGGAAGAAGAAATTTAACAACATTCAGCAAATATACACAGAGATCCCTCCATGAGGGTAGTACTGGAGATTCAGAACAGAAACAAACCCATCCTTCAAGGACCTTAGGGCCTGCTTAGGGAAAGCCTACAGAAAAGTAAATGGAGTAACATGGGAGGTCATGAGAAATGCAACTGGACTGTTTAAGAAAGGTTTCTCCAGGTGGGGAAGGAGGTCCTGGGGTATGAGACTGAGGATTCTCAACAATTCCAGCTCTCTAGCAATGAGATGGGCTGCTTCGGGAGGTTCTGGGCTCCTGTTCACTAATCATTTTTAATTAAAGGCTGGGCAGCCATTTTTGGAGGATGTTGCAGAAGGATTTCCTACACAGGCATGGGCTGGACTAGATGGGCTCTGAATTCCTTTACAATTCTGAGATTTTGGAAGGATTTTTTAAAATTGATTTTATTTAATTATATGATGACCTTTTTTTCTTGAGCAATATCTTTTCTCTTCGATATTTCTCTTTCTCACTACTTGAATTAGGTAATCCAGTAGCAAGAACATCTGCCTGGAGTCCCTTCTTCCCTCCTAGACTTCCCTTCCTCTCTCCTCTCCCTCCTCTTTCTAATGTATGCCTCCCAAATCCATGTCTCCAACCCTGACCTCTCTCACAAAGTTTCAGTATTAGACATCCAGTGGTTTATTAGACATATGTACCTTGACATTTTTCTGACATCATTCACAAAATGTCCAGAACAAAGTTTACTGTTCTCCTCGTGACAGCTCCTTCCTGAGTTTTGCCCTGATGCTATTTGAACTGGACTGTCATGGAGATCTTTTTGTAAGTTTGAAATTCTGTGATTCCTTGACCTTTCTCCAAATCATCCAATCCTCAAAATACCTTTGATTCCTCACTTCTCCAGCACATCCCTTCAGCCACAAAACATTGGTGATTCTTCCTTTGAAACATCCCTGAAAAAAAAGTGCTATCCTCATTCAGGCCTGGTCATCCCACACCCTGGCCAGTGCAGCCAGACTCCTAACTGGCCTCCTTCCCTCCAGGTGTCTTCCATTGTCCATCCATCCCACAGCCCATGGCCAGTCCTTTTCCTAAGCAGCGCTGTGATTGACATGTTCTCTTGGTTAAAAAACCCATGACCAGACCCATCCCCTTTGGGGTCCCCTGTCCCATTAAATGCTGTGATTTCTTTCTCTTTGTGGCTCCCTTTAGATCTATGCTCAAAGGATTTCTACAAGTCTCATCTTTAGAGAAGCCACACAGGGCATGTCATCTTTTGCTAGTGTTTGAGGTTCAGATATTTCCTGCTAAGTGCAGAGGTTCGTTCTGTACATGGAAGTCACTAAGCAGAGAGGGCAAGGCCATACAAAACAAAACAAACTCCTCCAAGAATTGGTCTCCCTCTCAGACATCCTGAAAATGATCAGATGCTCCCAGCAGGCTTTGGGAGTCTTTTCTCTAATAATTCCTACCTGAAACAAAAGAGGCAACGTAGCTGAATGGATAAGCACTGGCCCTGGAGCCAGCAGCTTTAAAATATCAAAGCCAGTGATTTTCTGAGCAATTCTGAGTATGGCCCATAACATCTCTGTGAAGAAATAATAACAAATTACTTTAAATCCAGACAAGCTAAAACTAAGAGAAGGGAATGAAAATAATTCCCCAGACAGAGAAAATTTAAAAACAAAACCAGTAATATTGTTTTTGTCTTTATTTTAGAACCTTATGAAGATGGCTACAATGGCCTTGTTCTACAAAAAGCCATTTGCATGAAGGTGATAGTTGAACCCCTGACATTTACTGAGATCCCTGGAAGATGGGTGTAGAGAAAGTAGGGGCCTAGGAGTGGAATTTGGGGGAATGCCCATAGTAAGTCTGCAGGAGAGTGGAGGAAGGGGGGAGGAGACCAGAAAAGTCCTCCTGGAAGAAGGATTGCTTGAGCTAGAAGGACAAATTCTATGAGACAAGTGGGGAAGTTCTGGGCATGGACAATAGTCAGTGCAAAGGCATGAAGACAAGAGATATAGTGACAAGTATAAGAAGGAACAAAGAGAAAACCGATGGGGCTGCACCAAGGAGTGAGAGAAAGAGAGAGAACAGCCAAGTTGTGAAGAGCATTAAAAGGCAAACAGGGTGCATAGATTATCCTAGAGGCAATTGGGAGCCACTGTAGTTTACTGAGTGAGGGAATAACACAGTCTGATCTGTGCTTAAAGAAAATCGCTCTGTAGGGGCGGCTAGGTGGCGCAGTGAATAGAGCGCCGGCCCTGGAATCAGAGGGACCTGAGTTCGGAGCCGGCCTCCGACACTTAATCCGCACAAACAAAAACCTAGCCGTGTTAACCTTGGGCAAGTTACTTAACCCCAATTGCCCTAAAGGGGCGGCTAGGTGGCGCAGTGAGTAAGAGCGCCGGCCTCGGAGTTTGGATGACCCGAGATCAGATCCGGCCTCAGAAAATGAGCACCCACGCATAAATCAAATGACTAGCCGTGTAACCTTGAGCAAGTTACTTAACCCCAATTGCTTTAAAAAAAAAAAAAAGAAAAGAAAATCGCTCTGTAAGCAGGAGAACATTGTACACAGTAATAGCAATATTATATCAACGATCAACCGTGAATGACTTAAAAGAACCCATGATGAAAAGTGCTAACCACCTCCAGAGAGAACTAATAAACTCCAAAAACAAATGGAAGCATAATTTTTTCACTTTATTGTTCTTGGTTTTTTTTTTTTTTGCAACATGGCCAATATGGAAATATGCTATGCATAATTTCACACGTCTAACTAATAGATTGCTTGTGTTCTCAACGGTGAGATAAGCGACTCAAGGGAGAAAGAGGATTTGGGACTCAACTTTTTTTAAAAAAAGATTGAAAATAAATGATGAATTAAACATTTTTTAAAGAAAGCTATCTGTCATCTAGGTGAAAGATGGATAGGCATAGAAAGAGATTGCAGGCAGGGAGACCATAGAAGTTAAAAAAGGCCATTTTAACAGCCCATGTGAGAATGGTATTTTGAGTGACTGAGAGTGGATGGGTGAAACCAAGCAATGAGAATGTTTCTCCAACCTTCTGCAAGCCATATTCTTATCACATAGAAGACTTCTTGCTTCCACACAAACAGGAAACTGAGTAGAGGGAAGCAATGGAAGACCATATTATACCCCCCCACACACATATACACACACATCATGTTAAGTACTTACTCTGTGCAAAGAATATTGTGATAGGCACTAGCAAAAGCTTTAGGCCAGACATAGTCATTCCAGAACAAAACTTGTACATTGCTGAAGGGGATGAGTTACTAACCCAGAGAATTGTATCATAAAGGGTCAAATCTCAGGGTAGGAAGAGGAACTTAAGAGGTCAACTAGACCAAACAAGAGACACAGAAAAATTCCTTCTAAAACTTACCTGGCAAATGAACACCCCAATATTACCTAAAGACTTCTAGGAATAAAGAAACCAGAGCTGCAGGGGCTCTCTAGCCTTCTTTTGAACACTCCTACCTGTTAGGAGATTTTTTAAAAATTGAACCTGAATTTACTCTACATCTTCTACTCCCTGTTCCTGCTGCAGCCCCCTGGGGTGAGAAAACAAGTCCCCTGATACACAACAGCCCTCTGGGTCCTTGGAACCATTAGCAAGCTTTCAGAGGCAACCAAATAATTAAACAAGCATTTAAGCAGCACCTGCCAGGACCAGGCACTATGCTCTGTGCTGGAGAAATAAAGATAAAACAGAAATGGCTCATGCTTTCATGCAGCTTCCAGCCTCTGTGCACAAATAGGCAAACACACAGTACAAAGAAAATCAATGCACGCTAACCTCAGGGAGAGTGGTAGGAGGAAGAGGTCAGGAAATGTTTCTTCTAGGAATCAGTCTTTGAAATGAGAAGAGTCTTGAAGGAAGCTTGGGATTCCAAGAGGCAGACTGGGGAAAATGTACCAGGTCTGTGTGCAAAGGGGTGGAGGTGGGAGATGGCATGTCCTGGCCAGGCGATAACAAAGGGGCCCCTGATAGAGGGGCCAAGCAGGTGAGAACACTATTGCCCCCAACCTCAGCCCAGACCAGACTCTAGCTGGACACTGTGCTCAAGTCTCAGAACCACATTTCAGGAGAAAATATTCAAAAGGAAAAGCATCCAAATGAAAACAGTGAGGGGCTTCAAGTTCAACTCCCTTAATAAACACCAAGCCCACAGGGGCTGGGGATGCATGTACAACCCATGACAACAGTCTCTGCTCACAAGGAGCTCATCTTCTAAAGTACATACAGAAGTACCCATAGAATAAATATAAGGAGAATACAGTGTGTCCCAAAAGTCTTAGCAGACATCTGAAACTCAACGTGTCCCAAACAGAGCTGGTGATCACTTCCCTTAAACTCTCCCCTCTCCTCCCATCCTCCCTATTACTGTAGAAGGCAGCACCATCCCCCAGTCCCTGAGGCTCACAATGCAGGAGTCCTCTGGGGCTCCCCTCATTATCTCTCACCCCCCACATCCAATCCATTGCCATGGCCTGTCAATTTCACCTCAGCAGCATCTCAAATTCACACCCTTCTCTCTCCTGACCCTGCCCCACCCTGATGTAGGTCGGCCTGCCTCCAGTCTCTCCCCGTTCCAATCCATCCTCCATTCAGCTACCAAAGGGATGGTCCCAAAGCACAGAGCCAAGGTTAAAATGACCTAAAGCACAATCACTCTCCTGCTCAGTAACTCTACCTATTAAATTACTAATATAATTATTAAAATTATTAAATACAAAATCCTCTGTCATTCATACCCTCACATTTCCCAGCCCCCTCCTACATTTCCAGTCTTCCCACAACTTCCTCCCAATCCAGAGACACCAGCCTCCTGGCTGCTCCACAAATAAGACCCTCCATCTCAGCTCTGGGAATTTTCTTGGCTGTCTACTGCACCTGGAACACTCTTCTGCCTCCACTCTGATCACTGACCTCCCTGGCTTCCTTTCAGCACCAACTGAAATCTCACCTTCTACAGGAAGCCTTCCCTAAACCCTCTTAATCCCAGTCCCTTCCCTCTGTTCGTTATGTCCTACTTATCCTGTGTGTTTGTATAGATTTATTTACATGTTGTCTCCCCTGCAGATAGTAAGCTCTTTGGGGGCAGGGTTTGTCTTTTGCCCCAGCACTCAGTACAATGCCTGGCATATAACAAGTGCTAAATAAATGTCTGTTGACGGACTGATTGATTTGTGTGGTTCTAAGTCTCAATAACTTTAAACTACACTAAGATTTCTGGAACATCCTGTATCAGCAAACACCTGGTAGTTGAATGCAAGGTAGTCTGGGGGTCAGGACCAATGGCTAGTAAACTGTCACCCAGAAGATACTACTTCAGCTGTACCTTGAAGGCAGACAAGTGCTCTGGGAGGTGGAGGTGAGGACTGAGTGCAGGAGGGGGAATCCTTAGAGAAGATGTGATGGAACTGGGATTAGGTTGGTTCAGCCAGGGCCTAGAGGTTAGAACTAGGAGAACGTAGTGAAAGCTGCCAATTGTCACATTTCAGTGGGAAGCAAGAGAGAGTTTTCAAACAGTAAAAGCTACTCAAAAATGCAATGAGTTTTCATTGGAAGTAACAGGTTCCCCTTATCCTTGACATCTTCAAGCAGAGCTGGGTGACCAGGTTTGGGTGTAATAATGCATCTTGTTGGTGCATGAAATTGAACTAGATTTCCTCTCCTATCTCTCCCAACTCAAATTCTGTGATTATTTTGTGTGCCCAGACCTTCACTCTTCTACAATTTAATTTATTTCACAAAATCACAGAATTTTCAGTGAGAACCCAGTTCACCCATCCCATACATAACAGGATAGACTGAACCAGATGGCCTTCCCCAGCACAACACATCCAACAAGTGGTCATCCATTTGTACCATCATCCAGCCCACTGGCATCAAACCCAAATAGAAATGGAAGTCACAAAACCCTTGTGGGCTGCATACCAATTTAGGAAATCACATATTAGCATAGTCTATTTTTATGGTATTTTTATTTTGTTAAGTATTTCCCAATTATATTTTAGTCTGATTTCACCACTCAGAAGTTACAGGACTATAGAATGTGTGCAGCCTGTGGGGTATATGTTTGACATCTCTGATCTAAAGGATATTTTTTTATCTTTTTCAAAAGAAAATCAGGAAAGGCTTTATCAAGACTTTATTCCCTGAAATTTGGGGAAACCATAGTTGTAGCCCTCCCCTGACCAAAGAACTTGGGTTCGTCCTGCATGACCTACTCTTGAAGCTCTTCCCAGCTTTATGGTGTCTATGTCTCTTCAAGACATCATCCCTTCAGTAACACTTCCTAAAACATTGCCAAGAATTGGTATCATTTGCTGGCCTAGAGGCTACAGGCTCAGTTCTGTTCTTGAACAAATGGCACGTTTACATTCTCCACACACATCACACAGATCCCAGAAAGAGGCTCAGCCGAGAGTCACCTTCTCAGGTCAGCTGGAGGTGGCTCATCCCGACCAGGAGTCCTGAACTAGCCCGGTCTCACTTCTGCTTCACAGCTGCGCTTGCGTCCCTCTAATCAATTTTCCAAATTGACACCAGAGGAAAAGTCCTCTAGGATTCTCTTCCTACTAAACTTTAGGATCAGGTCCCCATGAAATACTTTTGTTCTGTATGTCACGAGAAAAGTAGCATGGTGGGGCCAACAGGTGCTGGGCCTGAAGTCAGAGACAGCTGGACTCAAGACCATCTCTCATATTCACTGGCTGTGTGAGGCTGGGCAAGAGACAACACACTTAAGGCTCAATGTCCCTAACAACAAAATGAGAATAATTATACCTATAGCACTTACCTCATGGGATTGCTGTGGGCTCCAAGCAGATCATGGATGTAAAACACTTTGGCAAACTTATTATATAATATATAGCATTATATAAAGACCAGCTCTTGTTATTATTATAATTATTACATGATGAATGCATGAAAGATTTATTTTAAAAGAGTTGATAGGTGAGGTCTAAGAAGGAAGGTAATGGTGAAAGGAATGGGAGGGATCCTAGGGAAAAAGGGGCTCCAGAAAGGCAGACTGTGAGTTGGGCTTCAGAAGATGGGTAAGAATTCAAAAGATCGAGAGGAGAAGCACAAGGAAGGCAGAGGGAGAAACAGGAACAGGTGCAAAGAGGCAGAACGGCACAACACCTGTGCAGGGAGGAGAAAGCTGTCCAGCTTGACTGGAGTAGAGGACAAATGAAGGGGAGCAAGAGCAGGCTGGAAAGGGAGAGCATCACCAGAGGGCCACGGGCCTGGAATATCAGGTGTGGGAGAACCCACTCTGTTCAATAGGGAAGCTGATCACTAGGAAACACATTGTCCCATATGAAGCTTCAGGCAGTGGCCACAGCACATAAAGCGACAACCAGCGGTGAGGGGATGAGAGAACAGAAGCCCGCTGCATTGCACTAGGGGTTCATTTCTGTTTAGCCACATTGTCCCTGATACTAAAGCTCCCTTCTCCTATTTGGCCCCCACTTCATCTGTTTCAAGTGGTGAGGAGATGAGCGAGCACCCTCCCCCTGTGCTGTCCAGCCAGGAGCTGGGACAAGTTGAGGCAGAGAACGGCTCAGGGACCTCGGAGGAGGCCCAGCCCAAGGCTCAGAGAACTGACCAGGCGTCCAGTTCCAGGTTGTACAAATACGTGCAGAGGCAGGTTCTAAAGTTTAGATTCCTAAGGATTCTTCCATTACTTCTATCAATTCCTCCATTCCCTGAATTATGATGACTTCAATATAATTCCTAAAACTTTATCTAACACTTAAGATTTTTCCAAGCAACTCTCTTGGAACAAGGGCCATCCACATGCCCAGTGTCTGCGGCCTCCAGGACCTTCTGCAGCATCAGTCCCCCAGGATAGGCCACCCACCACCTCCTGGTCCCCTGAAACCTTCACGAGCGCAGAGCCAGAATGGCTACCTTTTTTACCCTAGCCTTCTCTGGGCCAGCCTCCCAGGGAATCACAGCACACATCACCACCTGACGTGACCTCGCACCGTCTAGCTGGTGCCCCTACCATGGATCCCTTTTTAACCAGCCAAACTCCACCAGAATTCATGTGTGCTCCCTTGTCCTATCTGCCATCACAATGATTCTGTGAGCTCTTCTCAACCATCACCTGCCCCACTCACAGGCTGTATTGCTGGAGGCAGAGCACTCCCTGACCCCCACTGGTATGTCTAGACTCTCCCTCTGACCACCACTAAACCATTCCTCCTTGGAGGCAAGAACCAGACTTAGCACCAAGCTGGATCACACTGGCCCTTCACCATACCAAAAGTGTATGCACTATCCATCTCTCCCTTCCCCCATTTCCCATTCAATAAACTCCAATTGTTCCATATTCCTTCCCGGATCAAATAATAAATCCTCTGTTTGGCACTTTAAACTCTCCATCACCTGCCCCCTCTTACTTTCCTGGCTTGTTACCCTTTACCACTCTTCACACAATCACCATTTAGCTACCATGGCTATTACTCAAATATTTCATCTCCCACCTCCAAGCCTTTGCCCTGGGCTGTGCCCTGTGCCTTAAATAGGCTCCTTCCTCACACATCTCTTAGTCTCCCTGACTTCCTACAAGATTCAGCTCAAATGCCACTGTCCATAGGAGGTATCTTCCAGTTACTCAGCCACGTGTGCTTTCCCCTCTGACATGCTCTAACCTCTAGCTGCTCTGTACATACTCTGTATACTTCACATTATTTCCATGTGGTGTCTCCACTAGAATGTGGGGTGGAGTCCTCTAGGGCAGGGGTTTTTCCGCCTTTCCCTGCCCAGTGCATGGCACAATCCCCAGCACATAATAAACACTTAATAAATGTGTTAATTGACTGACTCTAATCCATAAAACTTTATCCAATTCTTAAGATGAAAACTGAAGTCAGCCCTCACTCCCTGGAACATTATAATCCTCCTCAATATAAAGCCACAGCCTCCATTGTCTAAATAGCCCTTTCAGGTTTCCAAGGATTTCATAATAACCACTCTCCTTCACAGAACCCATTAGGGTTTGCAAAGAGCTTTTGATACATTCTCTAATTTGACCCTGAGGGGCAGGTATGACAGGTTTCATTTTAAAGAAAAAGAAACCTTAGCAACTTCCAAGGGGAGGTGAGCTGCCCAGGGTCACACAGCAGCTAGAAAGTAAGTGTGCAGAAGGCAAGCACAAACACTAGGCTTTCTGACTCCCTGGGCACCACTGTCCACTATGTGATGCTGCTTCTCGATTTCACCTGAATCCAATCACAAGCTCAAACTTCATCATCCAGCCTTTTTTCCCTCCCTCTGCGAGCCAAAAGAAAATAAGTGGGTAATTCATGGGTGTTCTGGAAGCTTAATTAGGGAAAATTATAGCATGGACCCCAAAATGCACAGTCATAAATGACCATTTAGTGGACATAATGACGGGAAAGGGAGTCCGAGATCTAGGAGACATTCCTACTCTGTGTACAGGGCTAGAACACAGAACTACCCTGGTGACAAGGCCTTTGAATTCCAATCCAAAAGAATTAAAAAAACAAAGATGGGGGAAATGATTGAAATCAATGATAATATAAATTTGACCAAAGCCAAATTAAAATATTTTACAATACTAAAAATATTACTATTTGTAAATAAATCAACAATCATTTCAAGAGAATGTTCCCTCTTGGACTCATAGACATAAAGGTACTTACAGTTTGATAATGTGAGGATGTCGGAAGAGTTTTAGATTTTGAATCTCTCTTTTGATTTTTCCAACCACATCCAAACTACGAATCTTCTGTCTATTTAAGATTTTTACTGCCACTTTATGGCCTGTCAGCTGGTGTTCTCCAACTAAGCAAAAGAAAAAGGAAAGGTGTATAGTCCTCAGAATTTAACAATAAATTAATTATACAACCTAATCTACACCTTATTTTGGAAAATGCTGCATCAGCGTGTACATATTCCATGTCAATGTGCACATACTGCTCATAGAATGAGATTTCAACAAGATACACATTTTTTGGAATGTGGTCAACACAGGAATTTGTTTTGCTTGATTATGCATATTTGTGACACAGGTTTGGGGGTTTTTGTTTGTTTCCAGTAGGAGAGGTAGGAAGGAGAGAAAATAAATGATTGTTAATTAGAAAAAGAAAATTTAATTTAAAAAAGAAAAGAATGACTTGCTGAACTTTTGTTTTGAATACAGGAAATAAGTTGCTTCTGGCAAGGAGAAATGTGACTGAAGGCTTGTGGTAGTCAGCAGGCACCTCCACCAAAGCCCTCAATGTTACAGATGTAGGAAGATGGTCTCAAAGTCAGGAAAACCTAGGTTAAGCCCCACCTCTGACAAACCCAAGCTGGATGGGCACATCACAGCCTGTCAGCACCAAAGACAACTCTCTAAGATGTAGAGAAAGGGCCAACCTCCTGTGCCAAAAGGAGTGGCCAAAGAGCATTTGACTCTGCACGGAGAGACTGAGCTTCCTCATCAGGGAATTCCCTCTCTCAGTGAACTCATGGATCCAGTACCTAGCCCATCCCCACAGGCCAGACATCCTGCGAGGTGCCAGGAATACAAAAATGAAAGCATCTTGGCCATTAAAGAGTTTACGCCTCACTGGATGGGTATGAGGTATTTTATTTTATAGAGAAAAGCAACAAAGGAGAACTGGAGAGGAAGAGAGGAGAAACCCCTCCAGGAGTCAGACAGGGCTCTACAGAGGACAGGGCATCTGAGGAAAGCCTTCCAGGAAAATAAGAGGCAGCAGGGGGACTCCTAGCATGGGGATTGTCTTGCACGACTACAAGGGGAGATCGAGTACCAATGGCCAGTCCTCCAGTTGGCCTTCAATGCAGAACTCATAAGGACAATAGTGTGAAATAAGGCAGGAAAGGCAGGTGGGGGTCAAATGAGAAGAGGAGGGATCTTAAGTGCCATCCTAAGGGGTTTGTATTATCTCCTTTAGGGTAGAAAATTGGGAGTCCCTAAACTTGGCTCCCCCTAAACAGAGAAGTGAGCCTGCACTGGCTCAAAGACCATGCCCACAGAGAACAAGCTAGGGCAGGTCCTACAGCAAACCTGAAAGGCCTTGAGCAGAGACCTGGCAGAGAACTATAGGTCTGCCATATAGGGATGAGCCTGAATTCAGGCAGGGCCAGCCCTCAAATGATTGCCACCAAAGTTTAGACAGAACCTGAATTTCAGCCCTGCTTTGGCCACTAATTAGTTGTATGACTTTGAGCACATAAGTCACTTAACTTGTCTGGGCTTCAGTTTTCCCATGTTCAAAATCAGGGAACTGGAATCATTAATGATAACCAGCTTTAAACTTCTAGAATCTCTGTTAATGAATTCTGCCGGCTACTGCAAGTCCTCCAGGGTACCTCTGTTCAGAATCGATCAATAGAAGGAATAACTGCACTAAGAAAAGTCTTCTGAAGGACTGGAATGATGGATATTTAAGTCTACAGTGGCTTAAGCAAGGTCTCTCCAGGGCATATGTGAGAAACATCTAAGATTTTTCAGCAGATGTCTTTGATCAGGAACCCTCGGATTATCAGTCATTTTTCAGCTTGGTATTACCTTCACCTTCTCCCTCTCCCTTGCCCACATATTCCATCAATTGCCAAATCTTGCTACCTCCCCAGCCTCTCTTACATCTGACCCCCTTATTATCACTCAATTATCACCTTAGTGTAAATCTCAGTTACTGTAAAAGCTGCCTGACTGGTCTTCCTGCCTTAAATCTCTCCCCATTCTAGGCCCTTCTGTGCACGCACAGGTGCGCACACATATACACAACATAATTTTTATCAAGATCTTTCATTTTTACATCACTTAAGTGATTCCCTATCACAAATAGCCATCCCATCTAACAAAAAAACCAAAACACTTTTTTTTGCTGTTTTTTTTTGGGGGGGTGCAATTGGGGGTAAGTGATTTGCCTAAGGTCACACAGTTAGTAAGTGTTAAGTGTCTGAGGCCAGATTTGAACTCAGGTTCTCCTGACTCCAGGGCTGGTACTCTATTCACTATGCCACCTAGCTGCCTCCAATACACTTTTTCAAATATTCTAACCATCATCCAAACAGTTCATCCAGACCATAGTCCTCCATCATCAGGGCCATTTCCCTTAAAGTTGTTGTTCGTCCTTCATTTTCAAAGATGGCCAGAGATATGGGGTGATGTCTTGACTTTCCTGAGAATTGGATTTAAGTGAGGCAGAGCTGCATAAAGTCTCCAGGCTCACTGTCTCTTCCGATAGTCAAAGCCCTGTAGCAAGACAAAAGTCAGGATGTCTAGCAATGGCCTGGGATGCAATGGATGACCAAGCTTGAAGGGCTTCATAGTGTCTGCTTCAGCTGCCATCATGGCCCTTGGAACAAACTGTTCTCATCTACCCATTCTGCCTGGTGAAGTCTGCACACACTTTGGATTAACATATACCTCTAACTAAGCCTGTCAGTTTGAGGCCTGTCAGTTACCCTCAATCTGGTTCAGCCCACCTGCCAAGGTGGTTTCACTGGGTGTGGCCACTGTGCCTGCTACAGCTTCTTGAAACAATAGACAAAAGTTGGGTGACAAGTGTCACCCAAAAGTAGGTAAGCAACCCCGAAAGGGGCTCACACAAGAGGTGCTAGTCCTACACACACACACAAACACACACACACACACACACCTTAGAGTTATACGGGCCTCAGAGACATGGCAATAGTCACACAGATACCAATGAGGCAACGAGGTGTCCCAGTGCATGTGATGTCAGGAAAACCAGAGTTCAAATACAGCCTCAGACATTTCCTAGCTACATGACCCTGCTCAAGTCACTTTCTTCACCTGTAACATGATGACAACAACACCACCTCCCTCCCAAGGATTATTGGGAGGATCAGATGAGATACTATTTATTACTAAAGCACTTTGCTATCCTTAGAGCCCTAGATAAATTGCTCTCTATATGATGAATTGTTATCTGCATTGCTGAAAAATAACCCCTGAGATCACAGACCCATCAAAGTATCCAGGAAGTAGCCAAGGGATTATCGGAGTGCATCAATGCCTCAATTTGTTTGAAAGTTAATGCTTACAAAGATTAACCTAATGCATAACTTATGACTATTTCATAAGTCAATGACCCTTCTCTGCCAGTATTCCATAGGAAAAATTTCTTCATGTATAAAAATAAATTATTTGTCACTTTATCTTGTAGACAAAGATTTTTGCTTTGTATTTTGCCATGAAGTTAGTCTCTGAAAAGGATTAATTCATGATCATGAGAAGTAAAATGGATCATTTTGATCACATTAAATCAAAAAGGTTTTGCACAAATAAAACAAATGCAACCAAAAGTAGAAAGAAAACAGGAAACTAGGTGGAAAAACTTAAACTAAATTTCTTTGATAAAGGATTCATTTCTCAAATATATAGGAAACTGAATCAAAGTTATAAAAATCCAAGCTATTCCCCAATTGATAAATGGCCAAAGACATAAACAGGCAGTTTCCAGAAACAGATATCAAAGCTGTCTATAGTCATTTGAAAAAGTGCTCTAAACCTCTATTATTAGAGAAATACAATTTAAAACATCTCTGAGGTCCCACCTCACACCTATCAGATTGGTTAATATGACAGAAAAGGAAAATGATAAATGTTGGGGGGAATATGGAAAAATTGGGACACTAATGCACTGTTGGTAGAGTTGTGAACTGCTCCAACCATTCTGGAAAACTATTTGGAACTATACCCAAACAGTTAGAAAACTATGCATACCCTTTGATTCAGCAACACCACTAGTAAACCTGTATCTCAAAGTGATCAAAGGAAAAGGAGAAGGACCTATACATACAAAAATATAGCAACTGTTTTTGTGATGCCAAAGAATTGGAAATTTAGAGGATACCCATCAATTGGGGAATGGCTAAACAAGTTGTGTTATACAATCGTGACAGAATACTATTTTACTGTAAGAAATAACAAACAGGATGGTTTCTGAAAACCTGAGAAGACTTAATAAGATGTAAAGTGAAGTAAGTAAAACCAGGAGGACATTGTACACAGTAACAGCAATATTGTACAATGATCAACTGTGACAGATATAGTTATTCTTCACAATACAATTACCAGACCAAAAGACTTATGGTGAAAAACACCATCCACTTCCAGGGAAAGAACTGATAAAGTCTGAGTTCAGATTGAAGTATTTTTTTAACTTTATTTTTCTTGCCCTTTTTTCCACCATGGCTAATCTGGAAATGGGTTACATAATTTCATAGATATAATTAATAACATATTTCTTGCCTTTTCAATGTGAACATGGGAAAGCAGAAAATTTAGAACTTAAAATTTCTTAAGTACTAAAAATAACTGAATAATAAAATTATTTTACAAAAGAAATAATCATACTGATATGCTATTTGAGTATTAGAATCAACAAAGGGTAGTATCAAAAGCAGTAAATTTTTTCCTGTATTTGCCTATTTACATAAGCCTCTTTTACCTAATGCATCTTTGAAGGGAATTAACAAGCACTTAGATAGAACTAAATTCAAATGATTTCTTATGTGGTCACATTCCATACTAAATACTAAATATATATATCATTAAACATTAAGAATGAACCACTTGTGAGATCTTCTGATACCTGCTGAGAATACAAAGACCAGAAACATTATATGATCATAGATTCACAACTGTAAGTGGCATTAGAGATCCTATAGTCTAATGCCAACATATTATGAAAGGAGAACTTGTGGCAACTTGTCCACAGTCATACAGCTACTAAGTAACGGAAGGAGAATTTGAACTCTGTTCTTTTGACTCCAATGCCAGTGTCCTTTCTCTTGCACCATCCTGGCAAGAGTCCCTGCTTTTAAGGAATTTACGATCTATTCAAGGAGATCCTACTGCTACAAATATACTTCAGGGAAGTCAAACATTTGAAAGAAAGCTACCATGTACACCAAAATTATTTATAGCAGTGCTCTCTGTAACAGCAAAGAACTGGAAACATAACAAATACTCATCAACTGGGGAATGGTTAAACAAGTTCTATTAGGTGGAATGTACCAAATGTGATATTATAGTGTGGTCAGAAATGATGAGCAGGAAAAACAAAGAAGCAGAAGAAAATGTCTATGAACTAGCTCAGGAGAAGCAAACAGACCACAAAACCATATGCTGAGCCCTTAGTAACTTAAAGAAGAATTCCTATGGCAACAATCCAGAGCCAAAGCAGATACTGTGTATCTCCCATCAACAAGGGCAGCCTCAAGGAAAGGAGCCAGTACAGCCCCCTGCCCTACTCTGCAGAAATGGCGATAACAGACAAGTGACAGCATTCTGTCCAACATGGTGGAGGCAATGGCTCCTTTTACTCACTGCTGATACTCACTCTGCTCCTTTGTTGCAAAGAAGTTCTCTTGGCAGGAGAGGAGAGAGGGGGATATTTGGAAATGAAAGTAAAATAGGAAAGACATGACTGTTTTTTTTTTTTTTTTTTTGCCTTTTTGGAGGGCAATTGGGGTTAAGTAACTTGCCCAAGGTCACACGGCTAGGTTTTTGTTTGTGTGTGCATTAAGTGTCTGAGGCCGGATCCGAACTCAGGTCCTTCTGACTCCAGGGCCGACGCTCTACTCACTGTGCCACCTAGCCGCCCTGACATGACTATTTTTAAAGGCTTTTTGGTTGTCCCTAGTTTTCCTTGATAACTTGTTTGCCAGACACCACACATCAGTATTCACCCTCTGTTTCTTACCCTTGCTTCCATTCTCTGTACATTTCTTTTTTCTTAAATCTACAGAGAAATTGGTGAATTCCCTGTGAATCCCCATCAGGCTCTTTGGACAAGTTCTGTTGTTCTTCTTCATTCACATTCATCGTCAGAATTTCCTCCTTAAAATGTTCCCATCTTTCCTGGGCTGATAAGTCCTAGACTTTGGGTCTATGAGATATCACCTCTTAACCCTCTGAAAACTGTTCTGCATACAGCTCACATGCCCATCACCCTAAGGCTGTCTCTCTCTTCTCTATCACAAACTCAGCAAGGTGTTGGGCACTTCCCCAGCAGGATCTCATCCCTCCTGGCCCTACAGTCAGCACCTCCATCTGAGGAGCAGATCCAGAGGAGAATGTCCTTTTACAGATGAGGAAACTGAGGCAAACAGAGTGAAATGACTTGCCCAAAGTCACATAGCTAGTAAATGTCTGAGGTCATATTTGAACTGAGGAAGGTGAGTCTTCCCAACTTAAGACTCAGCATCCTATCCACTGTACCACCTAGAATGCATCTGCACTCTGCTACCTTAAGCTCCAAACATCTCATAGCTCTGACTCAGTATTTATGGCTGCCAACAGAGCCATTACACCTCAGTCTTTTTTTTTGTTTGTTTGTTTTTTGCTTTTTGAAGGGCAGTTGGGGTTAAATGACTTGCCCAAGGTCACATGGCTAGTTTTTTATGTGTTAAATGTCTGAGGCCAGATTTGAACTCAGGTCCTCCTGACTCCAGGGCCTGTGCTCTATTCACTGCACCACCTAGCCGCCCCTACACCTCAGTCTTTATTGGTCAAAGGGCAGCCATGAAAATGAATGCAACTTATTGCCAACCTCTGTTAAAGACAAGATAAAGGGACCCTCTTCACCTGTGGTTCCAGGAAGCTTGCACTTCTCTCACTAGAGATCTATTGGGAAGATGCACAGAGCAAATGTGCTCCAGGGTCCTTGGTCACAACGAAATCCTAATATTAATCAGTCACAGAGCACTTATTAAGCATGAACAACATGCCAGTGTGCTGAGCACTGGGGGACAGAGAGACAAAATTCCCCTCCTTGCCTTCAAAGAGCTCACATTCTAAAGAGAGAAACATTTAAATTACTGTGTACATACAGGACAGATGCTACATAGAGGAAGAGCATCTGGAAGGGAAGGGAACCAAGAGCCAAGTGTCAAGGAAGTGCCCAGAAGGTCCCAAAGGAAGCTAGGGGGCAGAGGGTGGAGGAAGAATATCCTACCATGACCCCCAGACAGGACAAAGACAAGCGTCATGCACTTGGAGCAGCAAAGGAGCTGTTATAGCTGGATCCCAGGGAACAGGGGGGCAGTCTAGTCCTAGAACACTTGGAAAGACAGAAATGGGCTGGGTCCTGATGGCCTTTAAATGCCAAACATAAGATTTTGTATTTGTTCCTGGAGGTCACAGGAGGCTCCTGCAGCTGGGGGAGGGGAAGGGACCTGGCCCAGTCTGAGCTTTAGAAAAATCATTCTGCCAGTTGAGTTTGGTTTGGAGCAGGAATAGACCTAGAGAAGGGAGACCAACCAGAGGGCTTGGGCAATGCCGTTATAACTCATGGAAGCTTAGCTTAGCTAGCCCTTGCTTTGAGGATTTTGAAATGGCTATTATTATTTTTCTTTTGGCTCATGTTTATGATTTCATTATCAGAGGGAATTCCTCAGAATGTTGCCAGGAGAACTGAGAGTTCAGAGTGACTCGCCCAGTATATGTAAGAGGTAGAACTAGAATCTAAGTATCCTGCCTGCACCAAACGACAATGCCCACGTAGCTAGCTAGCTTTTACGATTTTGAAACTAATCCCCCACCATGGATTTTAAACATGGACAAATTCTTAAATATATGTGCATATATAAACACATAAAATGTATATGTGTAATATGTATATGTATATAGTTTGGAGAAAAATTGTTGATTCTCATAAATCAAAAGCTTTTTAATAGGTTAAAATATAGTAGCATTCAAAATTAAGATAGCAGAAAAATAAATTTTGATCATATTAAATTTTATTAGAAGTGATTAAAGTCTAAGGTTAGAGAAAATAATCTAGCAAAGTCTTAAAAAATAAAGACTCCAGTAAAGATTATAGAAATTCTATGTGGCTAATGATGATTAATGTAAGAACCAACTGAGCAATAATACCGTTCATTCCCTTTTAGGGGTGAGGAAGGTCACTATTATTAGCAGAGATAAGAACTGCCTGAAATGTTTTCCTCAATAACACCATTCTAAAAATAAAGTTGTTCACATACTTCAAAATAAAAACACACTCTGCATAGCCAGTAATATCTTCTGTATTAGATAAGAAGAAATGGCATAACTTCCATTACATTTGCAATTAACAGCTTTATTAATGACTAAAATAAGACATAACACATTAAATGTTAAATTTAGGGAGGGTAGTTATAATTTATAACACTGTATGCCATCCACATATGTGACTTCATTATTTCTGAAAATCCCATCTCAGAGATCTGATAGGGCAAATTTAATTTTCTTCTTGACTCAAAAGTTATCTCAAAAGGGTTAAGTAAGGATGTGATATTTGGGGGTAAAAAAAATACCCAATTCTAAGGGCCATTTCAATTTTCTGACAACATGAGTGATCTCATTTCTGCAAATCTTGAAGAAAACTGGGCAAGGGAACTTTAGGTCAACGTGAAAAGAAATGAAGAAGTACTATCTCCTAGTTATTTCCATATATACATGGTGCAATGGAAAACCCAGGCTCATTCATGACACAAAAGAGTAAACTGGGGCCCAGAAAAGTGAGTACCCAAGTAAGAAAGGCCCTGGACTTCCATACCCGACACTCCAGGTTCTTTGTCATCTTTCCATAACCCCTCTGCCCATGTCATCTGAGAAATAGCCAAAGGAACTGGCCAAGAAATCTTCAAGGAGATGTGATAGCTTCCTTCAAATAATGGTGACCCTGCCACAGAGAAGCATCAGACCAGGCTCGCTTGGTAGAGGAGGGCTGAATCAAAAGTCAATGGGTGGAAGTTACAAGAAGGCAAATTTCATTTGAGCAAAAGAGGAAAAAAAATGTCCTAAGACCTTTCTCCAGCTCCTATTCCTCTCCACCCTCCCCCCCCCAAAAAAAATATATTCTTCTCTCTATGAGGGATTTCATACAGAATGGAGCTGGGGAGCACTGCACAGTTTTCCTGGCTTCATTTTTCCTCTTTTGTTTTTGAAATTATATTACTTGTCTTACTGTTTCTAAAGGAGGATGTCCCCCCCCCCTTACAAATGGGTCACATATCCACACCACCACAGAGCCCATCTGACCTGAACACCAAAATTGCTCTGGTGGTTGCCACAGCAGTAATGGCACAGAGGGGAAAACTGCAGATTTTAAAGAATCTGTTGATTTAGACATAGGAAGGAAGGAAGGAAGGAAGGAAGGAAGGAAGGAAGGAAGGAAGGAAGGAAGGAAGGAAGGGTCAAAAGAAGAAATCACTTATGAGAACTACCTTAAGAAAGCACAAGGTAGGAATGGCCACACACTGTGTAAAATTGATTTCATTTTGTAGCTCTAATTGAAATTCCACATATTCTACCAACTAGAAATTCAATTAGGGATTAACAAGCATGATCTTGTTAAAATGTAAATACCTCTACAAGGGATAAAGGGCTAACTTCTACTTACACATTTTCCCCTCTTTGGTTCTAAACCAGTGATTTCATCCATATGGGAAACTCTTGCTGTGGGAATTCCCTTCCCAGATGCAGACCAGCCACTAGTAGCCCTTCGAGTTGCCTGAGGCCCTGAGAGGTTAAGCAATTAGACCACAGTCACAAGGGCTGGACTTAACACAACTTTTCCTGATGCCAAGGCCACATTCTCTGTCTTACTGCATGCTGCCTCCCCAGGTGCACATTCTTGCGGCTTGATGCTCTCCTAACTTCCCAGAGATCAGGAAGCAGCCCAGCAAGAAGAAGAGTTCTGACAGGAAGTGGAAAAGAGCCTAATTCTGAGCCCAACACAGCAGTGGAGTCTAAAGGCAGCATAAGAATGCAGGGCAATTTCTCAGAGTAAGACTCAGTCCCCAGTTGGCAAATGTGTAGTATTCAAGTTATTAGTAGCTACATAAAAAAAAAAATGCTTCCAATCACAAATAATTAAAGAAATGCAAAGTAAAGCAACTCCAGAGTTCTCTCTCATAGCCATCAGATTGGTAAAATAGCCCAAAAAAGAAAATTAAAAATTTTGGAGGGATCAAAGGCAGATGACTGCATTAGGGTGCTGCCCTGGTGGCTGTGAACTGATGGCACCACTGTGAAAAGTCATTTGGATCTTTGTCCCCCAAAGGTCTAAATGCTGTGTTTCCTCTGAGTCACTGTAGGCCTCTACTCCCAAACAGATCAAAGAAAAAGGAAAAGGACCCATATGTACACAAATTGTCTGTATGTGACCTCTTTTAGACAGCAAAGAACTGGGAACAAAGGGTGCATCCAATCAGTTGGGGATGCAGGAGGATAGCACCCTCATGCCATAGGAAATGTTGAAGGGGAGAGCTTCAGCAAAACCTGGGATGACACTGAAGGGAGGCAAGTCAAAAGAATGAATATAATCACAACACAGAGCTCTGATTCACATGACAGCCAACCTGGATTCCAGAAGACCCATAATGAAGCTCAACTGATGCCCCACCAATAGAGAAGTAACAGACTCAGGGGCAGACGGAGACCTCCTTTGGGGATATAGCTAATACAAGGGTATTTTCACTTGACTGCACATGTTTGTAACAGAGGCTTTGTTTTTCTGGCTTTTTCATTACCAGGGGGAGGGAAAAGAAGAGGAAGAGAAAGCTGAGCATCACTGAAAATAAAATTTGATTTTAAAAGTCAATAGACAAATGCATGGCATTATTAAACAGAAGATCTTAGGACTCCTCCCCCATAGTCATGACTAGAAGCTTTGTACTACGGGAGAGGGCACTGGTGCTGGTATCACTGGTATCAGGTTTACTGTCACATCTAAGTGTGGCTGTTGCCTGAGGAGTAATTCTCTGCCGGTGGTTTCTGATTCCTCTGGATTCTACAGCAACAGCCTGTCTGTGCCCACTCCAGGTCACCCTCCATCAGCTGCCAAAGTGGTTCTTCCAAAGCTAACACACCGGGTGACAGGGCTAGGTAAGAACACCGGAGAAATCTAAAGAGATAAACTTTAATCCGACAAAAGTCTCATGCTTGGGTTAAAAATGCTCTTCTTTCTGGGAGTAACCAGGGAAGGTGTGGCCAGTCACCCATTCACCTGAAATCAATCCCAGGGCCATGGAAGGGGGCCTTTGGAAGGGACCTCAGCCACAATCCAACCCATACTGAAATGACTAGACAACAACATCATCTCCTTATTCCCTGGAATTTTTCCCTTCCTGATGCAGCCCAAAATCCTATTAGCTTTTTTCAGCTGCCACATCATACAGTTCACTAAGCCCCTGAGCCCTTTTCCAGAACTGCTGTATATCCATGCCTTCATCAACTTCTGTTTTTGGAGATGATTTTTTTTTCCCCAAGTGAAACACTTGACATATATCCCACCAAATTTCATCTTAATAGATTCAGAACAATACCTTGGTCTGTCATACACTGTCTTTGTGCCATCTGCAAAACTGATGAGCAAATCAGCTATGTCTTCACCCAAGCAAATGATAAAAATGTTCACCAGCATAAGTACAAGCCCTGAGGCCATCCACTGGAGAGACCCACCACAATGACACTGAATTACTAAGGATGATGCCTAGAGTCTGGCCAGTCAATTGGCTCTGAATCTGCTGGATGGGATTATCAGCCACTCCCTATCTCTACACTGCCTCCATAGGAATAGAATGAGATCAAAAACAACTGTGTTGACAGCATTACTCTCATCTGTTAGTTTAGTAATCCTGTCAAAATAGAAAATTGGGGGACTCTGGCATGACCTATTTTTTTCATCAATTTTATTTTCAGCTCTGATTCTCTCCTTCCCCTCTCTTTCTCCCCTCATTCAGAAAAAAAAAAAAAGCAAAAACCAAAGAACCCACTAAAATCCATTACAAACATCCAACAAAACAAATTCTCATATTAGATACATATATGTATATTGTATGCTTATATGTATACACATGTGCATACATACATACACACATACTCTCTCTCTCTCTCTCTCTCTCTCTCTCTCTCTCTCTCTCTCTCTCTCTCTCTGAATCCTTTATTCTCTACCTGGAGGTAAGGCAGCCTGGTTCAACATGAGTGCTCTGGAATTGTGGTTAGTTCCTTTATTAATCAGAGTTCTTATTCTTCCAAAGTTCTTTGTCTTTACAATATCATTGTTATTATATACATTGTTCTAGTTCTGCTCACTTCACTCTGCATCAGTTCTGCAAGTCTTTTCAGGTTTCTTTCATTCTTTCTTATAATACAATAGTATTGCATCATAGTCATTTATCATAACATATGCAACCATTCCCCAATTCATGGGTACCCTCTCTTTGCCACCAAGAAGAGAGATGCTATAAAATTTTTGTACGTGTAAATCCTTCTCCTCTTTCTTTGATCTCTCTGGGAGTACAGGCTTCATAGGTTATGCACAGTTAACAATGATTTCAGGCATAGTTCCAAACTGTTTTCCAGAATGACTGGACCAGGTCACAGTTCCTTCAACGGTGCATTTTGTACTTGTACTTGTCTTCCCACAGCTCCTCCAGCTTTTGCCGTTTTCCTTCTTTGTCAACTTTACCACTCCAATCGGTGTGAGGTGGTATTTTGAAGTCATTTTAATTTGTACTTCTTTAATTAATTATTAGTGATTTAGAACATTTTTTTTAATATGGGTACTGGTAACTTGGATTTTCTTCCTCCGAAAACTGCCATAATCTTTGAAAATTTATCATTTGGGGAGTGGCTTTTGAATCAGTTCCCTATATATTTTAAAATGATACCTTTATCTGAGAACCTTGCTGCAAAGATCTTTTTTTTTCTAATTTCTTGCTTCTCTTATAATTTTAGCTGCATTGGTTTTGTTTTTAGAAAAACCTTTTAATTTTCTGTAATCAAACTGGTCCATTTTACCTTCTATGAACATCTCCATCCTGTGTTTGGTCATAAACTTTTTCCCTAGGCATAGATCTGAAAGGCATTTTTTTTTCTGGTATGATCTCTTCTTTATTTTAATTTATTCTCTATTTATTTATTTTAAACATTCTTTTTTTTTTTTAGTTTAAAATTCTCTTTTTCCCTTCTGCCTCTCCCTTACCCACTGAGAAGGCAAGCAATATGATATCAATTATATATGTGAAATAATAAAAAAACATTTTCCATATTAGCCATATTGTAAAAAAAAAAAAGATAAAAATTTTTAATTATACTTCAATTTGCACCCAGAGTTCATCAGTTCTCTCTCTTGAAGTAGATACCATTTTTCATCATGAATTCTTCAGAAATGTCTTAGATCTCTGTATTGATCAGAATAGTTAAGTCTTTCACATTTTACTTTCATTAAAATACTATTGTTACTATGTACAATGATCTCCTGGTTCATTGCATTCTGCATCAATTCATATAGGTCTTCCCAGGTTTTTCTGAAACCATCCCCCTTGTCATTTCTTATAGCAAGCACAATAGTATTCCATTACAATCATATACTACAGCTTGTTTAGCCATTCCCTAATTAATGGGGGAAGGGGAATATCTAGAAAAGATCTGACTCATTGTTGGGTCATCAGAAATATAATTAATTTCCTTAGATTTACTGTTTCTATTTGCAAAATGGGAAAAGGCTGTTGAAAACAATCCCATTCTCCAACAGATTACCCCTTCTGTCATTCCTACTCTATCAGGTATCTTCAATCTCTCCTTGTCTACCAGTTACTTCCCTACTGCCCACAAACATGCCCACGTGTAACCACCATGTCTCCCCCATCTTTAAAAAAACACTCCCTTGATCCTTCCACCCCCGAATCATTTTTCTAAGTCTCTTCTGACATTCACAGGTAATGTGAAAAGGCCATCCACAACAGGTGCCTCCACTTTCTTTCCTTCCACTGTCTTCTTTCAATACAGTGTTCAATCATATCATTCCACCAAAACTGCTCTCTCCAAAGTGACCAGTGATTTCTCAGATGCCAAATCCAATGGCCTTCAGGGAAACTGACTTCTCTGCCAAGCCTCTGACACTGTGAATCAATTCTCTCCTCTCTGGTTTGTAGGATGCTACTCTCTCCTGATTCCCCTGCTACCTCTCTGACCACTCCTCAGTCTCTTCAGCTGGATCCTCACTCAGGTCATGCCCTCTAACCCCAGGTGTCCATCGGGATTCTGTCCTGGGTCCTTATCTTTTCTCTCTTTCTACTACTTCTCTAGGTGATCTCATCAGCTCCCATGGATTTAATTACCGTCTCTATACCAATGATTCTCAAATCTACCTTTCCTATGCCAACCTCCCTGCTGACCTCCAATCTTGCATCTCAAACTACTTTTCAGACAGATGAACTGGACGTCCAAGAGACATCTTAAACTCAACATGTCCAAAACAGAACTCATTATCTTTTCCCCTATACCCTACACCCCCTTGCTCCCAATCACTCAGGCTCTCAACACAGGAGTCATCTTAACTTCACAATATCTCAGCCCCCATCCCCATATCCAATCTGTTGCCAAGGCCAATCTATTTATACATTCCCTTTTCTCCTCTAACCCTGCTGCCACTTTGAAGGGCCTTATCAGCTCACATATGGACTACTACAATAGCTGCTGGGGGTCTGCCTGCCTCAAGTCTCTCCCCACTCCAGGCCATCTTCCATATACCCATCAAAGTGACTTTCCTAAAGATCAGATTCAACCATGTCACCCCAACTCACTTAACTCCCAATGGCTCCCTACAGTCTCTAGAATCAAATATAAAAGCCTGTGTTTAGTATTCAAAGCCCTTCATAACTTGGCCCCCTCCTTCTTAGACCTCAGTCTTCTTAGACCTCACTCCCTACAGTCTCCTGGCTGTTTCATGATCTCTCAGCTCTGGGTCTTTTCCCCAGCTATCCCCCCTGCCTGGAATGCTCTCCCTCCTCATCTCCACCTGCCAGCTTCCCTGAAATCCCAGCTAAAATTCTGTCTTCTAGGGGAACCCTATGTCCATCATTCTTGATGCCAGTATCTTTCCTTTCTTCATGATTTCCTTTGTAGCCTGCATTTAATTCATTTGCACACATCTGCTGGCCTGTTCTCCTCCCTCCTCCCCATTGGATTACTAATTCCTTGAGAGCAGGGTCTGTCTTCTGTCTCTTTATATCCCAAGTACTCAGCACAGTGCCTGCTTATCACAGAATAGGAGCTTAAATGTTGTTGACTAGCTGAAAAATACAAGTTTGAGCTGAGCTCTTCAATTTACTTCCCTGGCCTATCTCTTTATTTCAAGCAAACAAAAACTGGGTAAGAAAACTAATTATATGTTTACAAGTATCTCCTGAAGACATGAATTATTTGTACTATAGGTATTTTTTAATAAACTAGAAAGCAAATTAGGAACTAGCACTTCTGTGGTGCTAATTCTAAGAATCCAAAGCCTTTGCTGAGTATACGGATTTCTTGGAATCTTAAGACTCTGAGATCCAACTGAATGTGGAAATGAAAGTACATTCTAAAAAATGGACTTTTAAGGCGACTCCTCCCTTCTTTGCAGAAGTGAGAGCCTACGGGTATGCAATATTATTGATGTCAGACGTTTTCAAGGGGGTAACTCCGTTCCCTGAACCATTTTTTCCTCTTTTTTATTCTTGTTATGAAAAAAATGATCTCTTGAAAGTGGGAATGGGAATGCAATAGGATGCAATAGGGAAAGTCAATCAATTTGTTGTTATTGTTGTTTTCAATTTGTATTTTAATTGCTTAAGCCTGGGGATAAAAAGAATGGCCAAAGACAGGCCCTGATCTTGAGGAACTCACAATCAAATGAGGGAGAAAACATGAAAACAACCATGTACAAACAAGGTATATACAAGATAAATTGGAGGAAGTGTCAAGAAAAAGCCCTAAGATTAAGGAGGAATGATAAAGTCATCTTACAGAAGGTGGGGTTTTAGCTGAGACTTGAAGGAAGCCAAGAAGCCCGGAGGTAGAGATGAGGATTCCAGGCATGAGGGACAGTCAGAGAAAATGCCCAGAATCGGAGACAGAGTGTCTTGTGTGGGCAACAACAAGGCATGTTGTCAGAGGAATGCTAAGTATGTGGAAGCAAGTCAGGTGTAAGAAGACTGGGAAGGTAGGAGAGGGCCTGAAAAGTCAGAGGATTGGATAGTCAATCCCAGAGGTGTGCTAGGAAGTCACCAGAGTACTGAAGAGGTGGGGAGAGGAGGGAATACGGTCAGATCTGCCTTTTAGGAAGATTGGTTTGACAGCTGAGTGGGAAGACAGACTGGGGAGGGAACTGAGACATTGAGGCCGACCAGTAGGCATTTCAGTCCTCCAGGCATGAGGTGATAAGGGCAGGCACCATCATGGTGGTAGCATTAAGAGGCTAGAATGGAGAGTAAGGGAGAGACATTAGAAAGGTAGAAAAACAAAACTTGACCAGTGGTTGGATATGGGGGAGTGAAAGGGAAGAGTTAAGCAAGCTTCGGGCCTGGGTGACAGAAAAAATAAGAGATATTGATAAAAATGTATTTCAAAAAAAAAATCTTACTTCTACTTTCAATATGGGCAAATATAGAATTACTTTCAAGTCACATACACTTTGTAAAATATTTACATAAAAAGTCAGATCTAACCCTGATAACATCCTTTTATTTTCATTGGGACCAGGGAGGTGTCAGCATATAGAGGGCTGGCCCTGGGCTCATGGAGGTGTCATCTCCATCCTCCTGAAACACTTACTAGAATTTACTTAGTTTAATATCTTGCTAAACCTAGAAAATCACTGAACCTCTCTTCACCTCTTTTCTTCCCTTCCATTGAGAAGAGTGTCTGTAGGGCTGCTGTTTCAAGGCTCCAACCAGCTCCCTCACTCAGCTGCCACATCCTGTATAAGACTTGCCTCGCCCCCCAAACTGCTGGTGCTCTCCACCTTGAGAAACTCTTTTAAATGCATTTGTTTTCCCTTTACTTGTGTACATGTCTTACAGGCCTACCCTGAGGACTGAGCCCCGTTTGCTTTTCTCTTTATCCCAACATGCCCAGCACTGTCCTTGGTCCAGACTCCAGAACCAGATGGAGCCAGGACCTTCTTCATTTGAAAGTTCTCTCTGTTACAATCCTCTGGTCTTTAACTCCCTCAGTTCTTCCACAAGGGACCTCCTACCTTGCTAGAGGCCTTCCTCAATCTGTCCTGACATCTCTGGGGCTATCAGTAGAGCACTCCAAATGACCACCTGCCATCCCAAAACCTTGCCATTTGAGTGTGGCCCACATTCCCATTATATAACACAATTACTTGGTGGTGTCTCTTCCTCCAGTCCTCATTTGTTCTATGATGCAGTCCTTGACCAATCACCAAGGCTGTCTCTATCCATTATGCTCTGTGCGATGTTGAGTTTATTGCTTCTAAGACAGCTGTATCCCATGTCTCACTGTCATACAGCAGTACTGATAAAGTGCTGGTATTAAAAATGGGACTTTTGATTTCTTGGGAAGCCTGGGCTCAATAAAGGGGCCAATCCAGCCCAATTTCCTCCTCTTATTCAACTCTGGAGCCAACTTCTTATCCATCTGTACCATATGTCTAACTGATGGGCAAGATCATCTCTGTCAATAGGATATCCTTCCAATGCATGTTCAAATCTGGGCAATAATCATGCTCCATTCACTTGGTCTTTCTCAAGAAAATAGCCAAGCCAAACTCTTTGGAGTGGTTCCAGAATTCTTCCAGGACACTCTGCAATGTGCTGGGGCTTGGTGTAATCAATCAGCACATCATCTGTATTCAAGATTCCCTCAAGGACCTGGAATCCCTCCTCAATCCAGATTGGTTAATCCCTCCTCAATCCAGATGGCTGGATCTCCATCCCAGTGGGGAACACCTTAGATAAGTATGCAACTCCCTGATTTATGTATCACCTAATATTTATGCTCAAGGGTCTTTGACTTGAGTTATTTCTATTTTTATAATTTTAAAGACATTTTGAATGATTATGATGTATGAGATTGGCAAGTCCTTAAGGCAGGGTTTCATTCAACTAAATAATTTTTTCTTCATAATCAAGAAACAGAATAATCAAATATTACATTATCTTTCAGTCAATTGCTACAGACATAGTCCATTGTTGGATATCAATGGTAAAAGTCTTCTTGTTGCTGACTACACATACCCTCATCCAGGAGGCTCCTAGTTCATGCATACAGGACTCTCATAAATATTTTGTAGCAATTGGAAGAATAAGCATTGAGATCAGTAAGTACTAATATTCTCTCAATATTAAGAAAGACTTTTTTTCAACATCTTTGACACTTTCCCCACCTTCTGGTCCTCTGAATATCATTCCTTATCTACCAGTATATGCTCCTGGGGTATCAGCCCTGGCACAGATCTCTTCTTTAATCACTTTATCCCACTAAGATGCCCTTCCCATCTTTCTTTGCATCATCTCTGCCTCTTCCATAAACACATCAGGCTACAGTGCCAGGCTCCAAGTGGGGTCATTTCAATGACCACAATAGAGATCATTACAATGATTTGTATAAATCCTTTACTTTCATTTTTCTTCTTTATTGTCCTCCTTCCATTTTCATCGTTAAATGCTCTTGGGATGAATTTACTTAGTTTAATATCTTGCTAAACTTTCTTTAAACTGGCTTTACCTTTCACCATTTCTCTCTGCTTTGACTGGACAAAGCTCATATTCATTCTTTGTAATATTACACAAACAAGTTAATAACCTTATCTGGTTTGTTTTTTTTTTTTCTTCTGGCATCAACCTGCCTCTATTCTGCAAACAGGTCAGGTATTTGTTGACTAAAAGACTTTCTTGGCTCTTTTACTCTTCTTGTTGTGGCAATTAACTTACACTGGTTAAACCGCTAAATCAAACTATTGTCTTCAGTGTGGGTGTCATTTTTGCTATCCATTTCCCATTTCTGATGGTCAATTATCTCAGGGTTAATATACACCAGATCTTTTTTTCCCATTAATAATTTCTCTTGGTTTTTATTCATTCTGATTTTATTTTTGACAAAATAGGGGTCCGACACAGATTAAGTCTTTCCTGTCCACTAAATTATAATTTATTTCACTTTTTGTGGTGTTATTTGGTACTTGTTCACCAAGTCCAGCACCTAACAATTCTTTTTTGAAGAAAGTGTTCAAGACATAAAAGTCTGACACTTCTAAACAACCTCGAGGTCTGTGGCCTCTTTCATTCCTTCTTCCTGAACCATGATTTCTCCCATCCTCACCCTTTCCTATGTTTGCACTGAAGTTACTAAGCTTAGCACATGTAATTTAATTTGGAGGGTCTTGGTAAGCTGCAATGATTTTGCTAGTGATCTTTTGGGAAATTCATATCATTAATACCCACAATGCATCATGACCAAATATGGCATGAAATAACATCTTACACATGGAAATTGCTTTATAAATTAAGTGTTTGTATGAACCAAAATGAAGCTAATAAATATGACAGTAAAGCACCACAGAAATGAAAGCATTAAAATTCTGATCCACAGCTAGCCACAAAATCTCAAGAAATGGAAGGGACTTCAGAGGCCATCTAGTTCAACCCATACATAAATAGGAATCCCCTCTGCATCATATTTACAAGGTCAAGCTTCTGCTAGAAACTCTCCTCAAATGAGGAGGCACTGGCCATGCCTGGAGAGCTCTTAACTGTCAAGAAGTGTCTTCCTTACAACAAGACACAATTTCCTTCTGTACCTCCACTTGCTGGGCTAGGCAAGACAAGGGCAATCCTTCTTTCTACATGACAGAACTTCAAATATTCTACTAAGATTTTCATGGTCTTCACTTCTCCAGCCTAAACTGTCCCACTTACCTCATGTGATTCTCATGTCAAACAAATGCATGGCCTTTCACTGTCCTTGCTGCCTTCCTCTCAGCACTCCAGCTCGTCAAGGTCCTTCCTAAAATACGGATCCTGAGCTGAACACAATATGACCAATGTAGTCTGCTCTGGACAAAGTATAACAGAACCACCTCCCACTTTTTAACTCTAACACCTCATTAGTGTTCTTGGCTGCCAGATCACACTGTTGACATGAGCCTGAAATCAATCGATCAACAAGTAGTTATTAATCACCTATTACATGCCAGGCACTAAGAATAAAAAGATTAAAAAAAAAAAACTGAAACAAGCCTCTCAAAGATTCTGTCAGGAGAGACGCATAACTTTTTTTTTTTTGGAGGGCAATTGGGGTTAAGTAACTTGCCCAAGGTCACACAGCTAAGTTTTTTTTGTTTGTTTGTTTGTTTTTTTGCGTGTGCCTTAAGTGTCTGAGGCTGGATCCTAACTCAGGCTGATGCTCTACTCACTGTACCACCCGAGATGCATAACTCTAAAGCTAGATTCAGAATAAATCTCTACAGAATAGACAAAAAAAAAAAGACAGTTAAGTACAAGGTATTTAGAGAGGAAGGGAGCTAGCAGTTGGGGAGGTCAGGAAAGAATTCCATGAGGTGGAGGTAAGGAAGGGCATTCCAGGCAGATAGAATGCTCAATACAAAGAAGATGGGAGATTGTAATGGAAATGCAAATTTAAATATCTTCCCTGCCCCTAGGCCCTTTGATAGGCTCAAGAGACTCTAAGAACCTTCCCTGATTTGAAAATATACTCTGCCCCCTAATAGGCTGAATGTGGTCACATGGAGCCTGCAGCAGGAGGCTTGATTTTCAGGAATGACCACACTTTGATGCTTTGTGATTGGACAGTGGGTCAAAGGGGTGGTTACATTCTCTGAGCCAGGAGAAGACTATATAATTCCTGAAGTGAGGCTTTGCCCCCCCCCCCCTTTGAAAACCCAAATGTTGATGCTTCCCTCTCTGGTAACTGTGATTTGGTATTGATGTAATGGTTGGGCAGTTTGGAAGCCTGTCTGCTTGATCTGTTTGTTTCTCTGTCTTGTAAGTTCTGTCTGTATACTCTGAAGTTCGGCCTGCTGACCTTTTTCCCCTGAATTAGGTAAATGGTTTGATTGATTAATGTTTGATTAATTAATTAATTAATTAATCAATATTTGATTGATTGAAGTAAGCTTGTTAACCCATTTTGAGTTGCTTTCCTTTAGAAAAGCAGATGTAAGAACCTGTGTTGGCAACCACCCTGGGGATGTTGGGGTGCTTGCCACTAAAGAGATGGAGCATCATGTTTTAGGAAAAGAGAAGACAGTTTAGTGCAGCAAAGTGTGAGAAGGGAAGTGATGTGTGTGACCGAGAAAGTCAGATAGGTCTTTATAAGCCAAACCAAGGTGTTCATGCTTTATTGCAGAGGTAAAGGGGAGCACAGGAGTTTATGGAGTCACAGGGTCACAGATGCACTTAACCCAGTAGTCAAAGTCCCCAGTAGCAGGTGGACTGGAACACAGGGAACCAACAAGGAGGAGGCTACAATCTTCCCTTCAAGAAGCAATGAACAAAAATAGAAGCTGTATGAATAGAAAAAAGTCAGATACAAGAGATGCCAGGAAGGCACAAACAAGATTTGTCCATCAGTCACTGTGTGGGAGGAGGAAGAGGAAGGAGCTGAGAATAACCCCAAGGTTACAAACCAGGTAGACTGGAAGAAAGTGGGTGCCCAGCACAGAATGAAGCCCCAAGTCTGGAAGGAGGCGGGGAGAAGAGGAGGATAAGGAACCATTGTGGACATGGAGAGTTCTCAAGGCCTCTGAAAAGTCCAATTTGAAAACTGTCCAAGAGGCAGCTGCTAATGCAAGATTGCAGAGAGGAGAAAGACTGGAGCAGGCTGTGAATCTGTGAAGCATCAACACAGAAGTAATCAACTCTCAGGAGCTAAAGGGATCCCTAAGAGGAGAGAGAGGAAGATAAGAGGGCCTGAGCAGAGGGACATGAAGCTATTCTAACACCCAGGGCTTTCTTCAGACAAACCAAAGCCTCATCCAGCCTGCCCCTCCTAGTCCACAGGATCAAAACAATCAACACAGGCACACACACACACACACGTGCATGTATGTATATATTCCTACTGAATTTCACTTAACTAGATTTGAAGCCTAACTTTTCTTTTCCAGACTGCTAACTATCCTACCCTGCCTTGGTTCACTGACAGATTTCATTAATCCCAAGCATTGATAAAAATGTAAGCAAAAACCCCCACCAAAAGGCAAGGCCAAACATGGATCCCTCGGCCCTCCCCTGGAGTCCTAAAAATGACACTGGCATGAATAACTCCTTTAGTTAACTAAGCAAGCCAAGTTCAAAATTCATCTAAGTACCCTATCATCTGGCCCACATCTTTCCCTCTTTTCTTCAAGAACAACAGGGTGGGCATTGTTCAATGCCTTTAGTTAGAGATGAGGAAGAGTTAATCACTTCTAAGTGTCAGAGCCAGGATGCTGAACCAGACCTTCCAACCTTCCAACTGCTGAGCCAGGACTCCTCCCTGTGCTGACCTACCACACAAGTCTACCAATTTGGGACTACTTAAAACTGTTCGCTTAGGAGACAATGAACTACAAGGTCATTTTTTTTTTCAAATCATTTATACTTTTTAGACTATTAAAGGAGATTTTTTTTCTAAATGCTTAGTAAGTTTTTCTTCTGATCCCTAAAATGGTAATGGTAATAAATCAATTTACTTTTAGACCTCATAGAATTTCTTTTCTTTTAACATGAAAATTTTCTTTTATAAAGAACAAAAAAAAAAAAAGGAATTTTATAAGACATTGATAATTTCTATTGGGAGCAACTTGATTTTTTTTTTAAAGGCAAGGGGGGGGAAGATCAGGCTTGTGATTCTATTGGTAGGAGATATGTCTCCACCAATGAAAGCTGGTACTTCCTCTACCACCTGGAGTCTTAAAGGTATCAAACAGGGCACCCCCCCCCCAACCAGATTAAAATGTAATTGGGAAATACTTAACAAAATAAATAAAAATGAGATAAAATAAAGATAATACCAATATGTGGTTTTCTAAGTCAATATGCAGCCCTGTTTCTATGTAAGTTTGACCCCATTGGCTTAGCACAATGAGTGATTGATTAAGTGACTTACCCAGTGTCATACAGCCAGTATATATGAGAGGCTGGACTGAAACCTAGCTCAGACCTCATAGAATCTTAACTTAATTTCTGTTCAAGGAATGAATAGCAGATGATTTGATTTTATATGATAATTAAGATACAAATGTTAAGAGTATTTTATACTCCATAAAAGTTAAGAACTGAACTCAGAACTAAGAAGAAAAACTAAAGGAATACAGAATGCTCCTAACTGTCCTATCTTCATGGTCATATAACATTAACTCATCCACCATCAGACCTTTGAACAGAAACTGAGTTAAATTTCTACAAGGCCTAAAATCTGAAAGATTCAAAAAGATCCTGTGTTTTTATTTCCCTACCCAGATGAAATGATTAACCTGAATTTTGCAGAAAGTGCTATAATCCAGTAAGCAACCAACCAAACAGGACCTAACCTTGGTTCAGAAGTGACACTATTTGGTGAAAATCCTAGCATGGAAATTTCTCAGAGAATTCACTCCTTAGAGGAGAGGAGCTCTCCATGAAACAAAGCTTTTTATAAATCCACATGATATGTGTTAGACCCAGATTTGTTTAAGTTAGCGATTTAAACTGACTAAGAATATGTACAGTCGTTTAAATGCTTCTTTGCCATTGGATTAAGTAGGCCAAATGACTTTTCATTTAACTATCAGGGGCTTGATGAAGACAAAATACTAGGACCTTTTTCCACACCATGAAAGGCTATAAAGTTAAGGTACACAGACCTCTAGGGGACAAGCACTATCCTGTTTGCATCATCCTTTAGAGAGGCTAACTAGCACAGGAACATTTTGTAAACAATATTACTTCACATTCATACAGCACTTTAAAGTGCTGGCATCACAGCCATCTTGTGAGGTAGCAGAGAATCACAGAATTACAGTGTTAAAAGAGACTCGAGAAGCCATCTCATCCTGTCCACAGAGGGTGACGATTTCCAGGATCCTTTGCCTGCCCAGTTTCTCCTTTGGCCTTAGTCCTTTCAGTTGACTGTAAGTTCCCTGAGGGCATGGACTACCTTTTGTCTTGTGTATCACCAAAGCTTAGCACGTGGCTTGGTTATTATCAAATACTCAAAGACTAACACCAAAAAAGCCCAATTCTGGCTTGAGTACATCTAATGGGAGAGCGTCCACTATAAGTCAGCCCAAGTCAAAGTCTCAGTTTGATAGAAAAAGTTACTTGATTTCTGAGACCGTCAGTGACATATCCATATTAACATAGCTAGGAAGCATCTGAGGCAGAATTCAAACTCAGGTCCCAAGACTACAAACTTGCCAGACCATTGACAGAAAGCATAATGAAATATCAGCCCAATTCCAAATCATTATGAAGACAGATATAATATTTAGGACCTCAATGATGTATGTATATGATAAATATGTATGTACATATATATTACTGTATGTCTATATTAATATGTGGTATGGAAATTTATAATTCTGCTATATTATCTATTAATATATTTACATGAATATATCATATATTAAATCTATAATAAATATATCTATATATTAAAACTATAACAAATATACCTATGCATATTACATCTATAACAAATATCTTTCATATATATTAAAGAGGAAGCATAGTTTTTTCTTTAAGGAAAAGCACTGTCCAAACAGAAAATCTGGGTTCTGGTCCTGGCTCCCTCACTTAGTTGATGTTTGACTCCTCAAGCCTCAGTTCCCTGGTCAATAAAACAGGCATAATACCCCTTATACAATATACCTATAAGGCTTATCCCAAGGATTAAATAAGACAGTATACATTAAAAAAAAAAAAACTTTCTATGTCATTCTATGGTTACAAACTATTTTTATAATATGATTCCCCAGAGCTGGGTCTTGGAGCAGGACAAAGTAGAGTGACCAAGGGTGGAATGGGAGGAAGAAACAATATTTACTCATTTTTTTCTAATGTACATTCTTTCATGCCAAGAAATTTGGTCCTCTGTGGCCCATGGTACAGTGCTTTCCAAGTCATTCAAAGTGTGGTGTTCCAACCTCACCTCAGGGGTACAAATGTCCTGTCCGGATCTGTCCTTCCCATCTGTCCACACTATCCATCTGTCTTTACTACCTGTCTGTCTACACTACCCATCTGTCTACACTCATCATGCTGCTTTCCAAAGTAACCTAAGCTTACATAGTACCTAGAAATCAATGCTCCCCTATGCCAGAAATGAGGAAGGAAACACCATCTGCTGATCTTGGCCACAATCCTTTGGACAATGGGCTTCACATTCCTCCTATATAATGAGCCTGAAAGTAAGAATAACACCTGGCCCATTGATAGAGAAATTAGGACTGGAGGAAGAAGCCTCAAAGGAACCTCTAGATTACCCACCCCCTCCCAGAAAGAAAAAAAAGTCCACCTTTTCAAAATCTGTGTCCAGCAATAAGAATCAGGATGAAACTTAAACAAGCTGGAACTAGAACTGATTCAATGTACAATTAACAGAAGCAGCTAATGAATCTGTGGGACTATTACTAACAGAAATGACAAAGGGGACACCAGGGCAGCATATGCAGAAATGTCCCCTATAGATAAAACGAGCCATCCACTTCTGAACCTGACAACTAAGAAGATCTTCCCTTCTCAGGGATAGCTGTCAAATCCCCAGAACCCTGGCAGTGAGGGTGGGAACTCTGCCCTAAAGCCTCTCAGACCAGCCAGGAGGTCTTCGTGCCCCTTCAGAATCACAAAGTAGGGCTAAAACATCATCTCCACTAACCTCATTTGCCATAGGAGGCAATGAAGGCCCAGATCAGGAAAGCGACCTGTCAAAGTGTCACAGCTAACTCTCAATTAGTTAGTTAGCAGTAAAGGCTGCACCCTGGGTCTCCTGACACTCAGACATTGCTTTTCCAGCCTCTCAAAAGCTGGCCATATTTTCCCAGAAAACTGCCTTGGCCACCCTCCCCTCCAAACCACTCAGAGACAGCTTCAGAATTCCCTTGCCATCCTGATTATCACAGAACTTTGCCCATACAAAGTAACTTCAGAGGGCCTTTATTTCAACCCTCTTCAGTCCCCATGTGACTACACTAAAGACCTCTGGTTTCAAACAAATGAAGGCTGATTGAGGCCTGCGGTGTGCTGATAAATGTTAACAGCCGGCTCCCCAGAAAAAAAAAATATTCACACAATACATTTTTAGAATTAGAATTCATTACCTCGAAAATAGCTCACTCCATTTTGGGTCAACTGAAGGAACACTTTGTTTCTGTGGGGTTAAAGTTTACTTGCTTGTATGGGCTACTGTTGCTTGTCTCCTGGCTCAAGAAAAATAAATCAAAATCCTCATCTGTACCACAGCCTTAGAAGACCTGAAGACTGCTAGCTATCTCAGTCCCAGAATGGTCAGGATACTAGCTCCTTCTGCAAGGTACTCATAGAGAGCTTAAGGAAATGTGAGGAGTTGTAGGAGCAGAAAAGAACCTTGCAGGTCAGGTTTTGGGGACCTTACAGAAGGAGGCTGCCTCTCATTTTTGGAATAATGTTATCTCCTTGGGAGTTATCACCATTCAAAGTTCAAGCCTGGTGTCACCTCCAACCTCACTCTCACTCACCAAACTATACTCTCCCCTACACAAAATTACTATGTATTCACTTTGTACATATTTTTTATTTCCTTGAGTATATAGATTGTAGTTCCCTTTGCTATAGAACGTAAACTTTATAAGGGCAAGGGACTGTTTTATGACTTTGTATCCCCAGGGTTTGTTCAAGACTTGCACACAGCAGGTGCCTAATAAATGCAACCATAATAAAAGAGCTTGGGGGAAAAAACTTAAAGCGGTATGAAATATATTATAATGATCCCACTATTGTCTAATAAGAATAATGAGCATTTTTTTTTTGCATTTTAGGAAAAAAGGGTTTTCCATACACTATCTCCTTTGAGTCTGGAGACCACTGGGTGACCTAATTACTCTAAGTATCATTACATGCAATTTACAGGAGCAGACTAAGGCTTAAAGAGATTGACTTGCTCATGGTAATGGAACTAAGTGTCAAAGGTGGGATGTGAACTCAAAGCTTCTTCTTAAGCCTAGCAGCATTAAAATAACTCACTCATCCACTGGGCCAAGGCACCTCTGTGATCCCAAAGAGCTACCAGGTGGCAATGCCACCCGCTATACTTTAACATTCTACCATGGCCCCTCTTTGCCCACAACAAGCCAATGGCCAAGCCAGGGAGGGACAAGCATTTCTCATCCTGAAAGATGGGGCAGGCAGAGCCATCGGTCCAGGATCCCCAGCCCGGGAGCAAGAGCTGGGGCTAATATTGGCATCCAGACCTCCCAGGAGCCCAGAGAAGGACAGGGGTTGGCCTAAGGTCATAGAGGACCAGAGCAAGACTTAGCCTGCCTCCCAGGATCCTGGATCTAGGTGGGAGAGACTTATGACACAGAGTCACTGACACGCCTTCCTTTTACAGAGGAAGAAACTGAGTCCACGCAGGCAGAGTTAGGGTGTGAACCCAGGACCACAAGACTACAGAGTCTAAGCACTCTCCACGTGGGAATGGGGAAGGGCGTCATTCCTTTCCCCAAGCCCCACCCTCTGGGGAGAGAGAGTTCACCGAGAAGCCCCAGAGGAGTCTGGCCCTGCTCAAGGTCATGCAGGTAGCCAGAGGCAGGGCTGGGGCAAGAGCCAACGCCTCCTAGAGACCTGTGTGGGAGGGGCGGGGAGGGTCCAAGTGACCCAGCCCCGGCCACGCCCCCGCGGCTCCCAGCTCCCCCTCCCCCAGACAGGTGCATACCGGGAGGGGCACACAGATGACCCCCCCACCCACCTGGCTCAGCTCCGGCCCTGGTGGAGGGACACCCCCACTTCCTCCTCCCCCCCCCCCCGTCCCCGTGTATTTCTCCAGAGGCGCGCGAGTGACCCCGCACACACAAACCTGGCCCAGCTTCAGCCCTGGGGGAGGGGACGCCCCCACCTCCTCCTCCCCCCACCACAGGTGTATGCCGGGAGGGGCGCACAGGTGACTCCGCGCAGCAGCAGCCCTGGGGGAGGGGACGCCCCTACCACCTCCATCCCCCACCCCAACAGGTGTATGCCGGGAGGGGCGCACAGGTGACCCCCGCGCAGCAGCGGCCCTGGGGGAGGGGACGCCCCCACCACCTCCTCCCCCAGACAGGTGGATTCGGGGAGGGGCGTACAGGTGACCCTCGCCCACCTGGCCCCGCTTTGGCCCTGGGGGAGGGACACCTCCCCCCCTCCTCCTCCCCCCCACAGGTGTATGCCGGGAGGGGCGCACAGGTGGCCCCCGCCCAGCTGTGGCCCTGGGGGAGGGGACGCCCGAGCTCCCCGGCCCCCCAGCCCAGGCGCGCCCCCCACTCAACTCTTCACTTTGCCGAAGGTGCCGACCCCCAGCGTGTCGCCCAGCACGTAGTGGCCGATCTTCACGCGCCCGTCGTGCTTCGGCTTCTCCGCCATCGTCCGCCGGCCCGGCCCGGCCCCTCCTCCGCACGCCCAGCCCCGGCCGAGCCCCACTGCCGCCGCCGAAGCCGCCCCGCGGAGCTGCCCCGAGTCACCGCCGCCGCTGGGGCTGCTGGCTACCCACAGTGCCGCGGGAGCCGGGGAGGGGGCCGGGGGGGGGGGGAAGAGGGGCGAGGAACCCCGAGGGGAGGGGCGAGCGCGAGGGAGAGAGCCAGAGACCTGCGCCGGGAGGGGAGGGGGGAGCGCGAACTGTCAGGAGGAGGAGGGAGGGAGGGAGCGCGAGGCCCGGGAGCGGGGGGGGGGGGGGGGTGCGGGGGGGAGGGGATGGGAAGGGAGTGAGGAGGGGGAGGAGGACCCGGCGAGAGAGACCGAAATTCCAATAAATAACAAAAGGGATCCACAGCTTCCCGGGGCACCTCGCTCAATAATGTTGTCCTTCAAGATGACAGAACGCAGGAAAACCTAGCCGGGAACTACCTGGTTGTTCTTGCAGGGTTTTTGTGTTTTTAAATTCCCAATTCTGACACCTCCTGCCCAAGGTCCTCTCTGAAGCTAATTTGGATAAAATCCTTCCATATCCTACATTTGCAATGAGCTATTCCGTATGCAGGTATTTACCGAATGAGGCTATTTTTGCATATCATTGTGAGGAAAAACTTCGTTAGAGAAATGGAGCCCTCGTGCACCCTTCAGTACCAAGGCCATATGAGGGAAGGGGCTGAGCAGTGGAAGGGAGAAGGGGGGCGGGGACGTAAAGAGAGTTAAGTACAAGAACTGAGCTAATTGGGATCATAGATAATTCTGGATTTTGTAGAAACTGTTGAGGCTAAATCATATACTAATAAAGTTTGTGTGTAGGCACCTTAATGTCATTGAGCAGGTTATATCTTTCTGGAAACGTGACCCAGATCGCTAAACTGACCTTTTATGGAAAGAGCTAAATAAAGGGTCCTGAAAGCCTTAGTATAGCTTTAGGCTATTAAAGCTTTGGGATCACCTGTATTTATAAGAAAAAGAGGAAGTAACAGAAGAATTTGTTGAAAAGCAGCAAGTAAAGGTTCTGTTTGGGGTGGCTAGTGGCACAGTAAATAGAGTACCGGCCCTGGAGTCAGAAGGACCTGAGTTCAAATACGGCCTCAGACACTTAACACAAAAAAAACTAGCCATTTGACCTTGGGCAAGTCACTTAACCCCAATTGCCCTCCAAAAAAAAAAAAAGAAAGAAAAAGAAAAGCATCAAGTAAGTGAGATGGCTAATTGTTTTCCAATCCATTACATTTATTCCTGTGTATGATGGCAGTTGATCACATCTCATAAGCTGCTAGATGGTCATTGTGGCTTAATATATCTTATTTCTTGGTACCCAGAAAGACCAGAACCACTTTGCCTTGATGGCCATGGAGAGAAAGCAGGTAGTTCACGTTTTTTATTTTTTGATAAATCTTTTCTTTGTCTAAGCGTCACTCCTCCAGGACTCCAGAAAGGGAGGAGTGGACAGATGCTTTACCTTGCCCATAGACAGAAGTGTCTTTTTAGGTAGGGACAATTTGTTAGCTAATGTTCCTGGGCTGCCTTGTACCCGAGTAAGAAAAGTAGGCAAATGATCATTTTGTGTTGGCTCCATTTCTTGAAGTTCTACCACAACAAAAAATCTAAAGCATATCATTTAATTGCTTTATAATAATTATTAACTAATTATGACAGCGAAATGATTAAACACCTCTATTATGAGTGGAATCATAGGCATAACTTCTAAGGATCAAAGACTCAGAAAGGTTAGGGAAAGTTCATATTAAAGTGACATGACCACTGAAGGTCTAGTCCAGGGGTGGAGAACCCAAAGGCCATATGTGGCCCTCTAGGTCCTCAAGTGTGGCCCTTTGAATCAAACCTTCATAGAACAAATCCCCTTAATAGAAGGATTCGTTCTGTCAAACCTGGACTCATTCAAAGGACTGTGCCATGAGGCAAAAGGTTCCCCACCCCTGGTCCAATCTGACACCCCTCCATTAAAAGCATGGAGAGGGAGAGTTATTTGCCCAAGCACACAGCTGTTAAGTGGCAGAACAAGACTCAGACTCTGGCTCTTTGGAGACTCTGACCTCCAGAGTTCAGGGCCATCTTCCTAATACTCCACATATCCAGCCCAACTGCATGAGCCCCTTCTCTAACATCTGACAGCTTGCTGAGTACCATCTCCGATAAGGTAGCTGACAGCCTCATGAGCCTAGTCCCTCAGAGAACAATCACATTCCAGAAGATCACTGGGTGGCTAATCAATTACCCAACAGTTATTAAATTCCTGGGATGTGCCAGGTGCTGGGGGTGCCAAGACCCCTCCCCCTAAGAAAAATCCCAGGCTCTGCCCTTAAGGACCTTCTGTTTGAAGAAAACAACATATACAAATATACCAAGTAAATATGCTGGGTAAGGGAAGGTACTGACAGCTTAGAGAAATCAGAAGAGACTTCTGCAGACTGAGCTTTAAAGTCAACTAGGGATTCCAGTAGACAGAAGTGAGAATAGAGGACATTCAAAGCATCAGGCACAGCCTTTGCAAAGGTATGGAGATGGGAAATAGAATGTGATGAGTAAAACAGAGCAAAAGGACCAATTTTACTGTACCATAGACCATGGGGAGGGGGGAGGGGGGAATGTTAAACTTAAAATGACTTTGAAAAAGCAAGCTAAAGTCAGATTGTAAAGAGATTTACTCGAGTGAATGAATTCTTATTTGATTTCTAAAGCAATAGAGAGCCCTTGAGCTTCTTGAGGGGAGGAATAGCATAGCCAGATCTGTGCTTTAAGAACATTCAAAGAAGAAGCAGAGAGTTGAGGCAGGGAGACTAATTATGTTATAATCAATAGCCAAGCTCAGAGGGGATGAGGTGAATAGAGAGAAGACAGATTATAGAGATAGAAACTTCTCTTTCCTCATCCAACCTCAAATCAAATGAAATAATATCCACACAAAGTCCTTAGCCCCGTGCCTTGCGCATAACAGGCCAATAGAAATGCTTATTCCCTTCCCTTCCCCTGCCCTCCTACACTTTCCTTTCTGAGAAGAGGACTTGGCCACTTCCTTACTTACTTTACTTACTTTAGAACTATTCAATGTGAGCTCCCTCTCTTCCCATCATCGTCATCTCAAATCCCTTGGCTGTCATCTATCTCTTTTGCCTATCATCCTTTGCCCTAACCTCTGATAAAGAGGTCTTGGCTTATTTATTTATTTTTTTGCCAAAGCCAACCACTCTATGTATGTCCTTGATGCATCCCTCTGACCCCATTCTCCTACAGATCACATCCTTAATCACCCCTCTACTTTCACAAACTTTCAACTTCTCTTTACCTATTGGGACTACCTTCAAGCATATCATAGTCTTCCTCATCCTTAAAAAACAAACAAACAAAAACACACACACAAACAACTCTTCGCTGGACCCTGTCATCTCCCGAATTATTTTCCTATATGTCTTCTCCTTCCTTGGCCAAACACTTCGAAAAAGCTGGTTTCCTTCCCTGAGTGAAGAAGCTTACCTCTTACTCTCCTCTTCACCTTTTACCAGCTGGCTTCTATCCTCATCACCCAAATGAAAGTGCTCTCTCCAAAGTTACCAAAGATTTCTTTGCCAAATCTGACGTGTGTGTGGGTTTTGTTTGTTTTTTCCCATTCCTCATCCTTCTCAACCTATCTGCTGAATGTGACCCTGCTGACCATCTTATCTTCCTGGATGCTCTATCCTCTCTGGATTTTCCTGACACTGACTCCCTTCCTTTAGGAGCTTATTCATTAACTGTAGGTATTCCAAAAGGTTCCATTTTAAGCTCTTTTCTTCTAAGTAACCTCATCAGTTCCATTGGTTTAATTGTTCTCTCTATTCAGATGACTCCAAGAACTACATATCCAGCCCAAGTCTCTCCCCTGAGCTTCAGCCCTACTATACCAATTTCTATTGGACATTTCAAAAGGGATGTCCTGGAGACATTTTAATCTCAACATATCCCAAATTGAAGTCATTATCTTTCCCCCAAAACCTTCCACTCTTCCAAATTTTCCGATTTTTATCAAAATACCACCATCCTTCCAGGCTTTCCAGTCCACTTTACCCATAACTTGCCTGTTTCCCTTACCTTACATAGCCAATAAATTGCCAGATCTTGCCATTTCTACCTCTACTCACTCAGCTTCTACTTAAGTTCAGGCCTCTTCACCTAGATGATGGCACCTGCCTCCAAATTGGTCTCTCTCTCTAAGTCTCTCCTATTCCAGTCCATTCTACTTATTGTAGCCCAAGGGATTTTCCTTAAATGCAGATTTAATCATGTTATACCCCTACTCAATCAATTCATTGCCTCTAGGATCATCCCATTTTCAAAGTCCTCTACAAGCTGGACCCCAAACTATGTTTTCAGACTCTTACTCTTACTCCTGCACTCTTCAACTCAGCCCACTGGCCTGGCTTTCTTATTCCTACACATAGGACAATCCATCTTCCCACTCTCCACCTTTGGACTGAGTATCCCCCAACCCAGGATGGAATGCCCTCTTTCCTTACCTTTCCTGGAATCCTTCTTTTAAGACATGACTCAACTACCACAAAGCCTTTCCCAATCCCACAAAGTGCAGATGTCTTCCTCGCCAAATTTCCTTGTGTTTAACAACTTTGTCAATGTATTTACTCACTTCATACTTATATATGTGTGTGTGTGTGTATTTGTTGTCTCCCCCCCATCAGAATGTCCATTCTTGTGGATATAGATTGCTTCATTCCTTATACTTGTGTCTAGCACATAGTAGGTAATTCATAAATATAAATATTTATAGTAGGTGATTAATAAATATAATGTAAATATAGTAATATAGTAAATAACTATATAGTAATCAATAAATATAAAATATTTAATATACTATGTATTTGTGTAATAAATTATATTTATTAAATAATTTAATACAAAATGTATTATTATTTTTAGAATGTTGGCTCCTTTTGAGCGAAGATTACACTTGTATGCCCATTTTCTAGCATGGTGTCTAGTGTCGAACAGTAGGTGATTTATAAATGCCAATTGGTTAGCCAAGTGCTTGTCCACTACTTCCTTGCTATTTTCTGTTACTCCACAGTTCTTCCTTGCCCCTTCTCCACACTTTGCCCCCCTCACCCAGAGTGGTGATTTTTCTATCTACTGTCCTGAAGCCATGGTTTGGACCAACTAAGAATGATGGCCCTCTGTTCTTATTTACTCTGCTTCGTTGGCATTATCAAGTAACCTTGATTTAGAGGCCACCTGCTGTTCCCCAAACTGGGCTTTGCCCTTTGCTAAGTAAACTGGAGAAGCAGGGGCTTTGCCCTTTAGGAACTTTTGATGGGGTCAATTCCAAGGTAAACAAAGCTTGGCTAAAGCTAATCCCCTAGAATGCCTTGAAATGACCTGAAGCACTGGGGCTGAGGTTAATGAGGCTTCAGGTTCAGGGACCAGTGGGAAAGAGAGGAGAGGAGAGAACCAGCTGAAATCCCAAGGAATTCTCTATAGCCCTTCTCCAGGAGCTAAATTAAGAGCTTGGAGAAGAGCAGGGAGTGAAGGAGCCAAGCCTGGCCTGAAACATGCATGATCTATGAAACGTGCTTCCAAAGCATCCAGGAAATACAATGACTCTGCCCTGCATGCTGGAGCACATGGCAATTCTTTGTACCAGAAATGTCTTGGACAGCTGCTTGAAAGTAAATCTTGAGGACTTGAATGATGCAACACCAAAGGCAGCATTACCTCAATTGTTTATAAATAACTTAATATGTGCCAGGAATCTGTTACATGCTAGAGATGAGAGGCCTTGCCCTTGGGGAGTTTACAATCTCTGCCATTACATGGAAGAGGGAGGACATTTACTCTTCATCTCCCAAGGCAGAATTTGGAGCCATAGGGTTTGTTATTACTGTTGAGTCATTTCAATCCTGTTCAATTCTTTCTGACCCCATCTGGGTTTTTCTTGTCAGTGATTCTGGACTGGTTTGCCATTTTCTTCTCCAGGTCTTTTTTTTTTTTTGCCTTTTTTCTTGGAGGGCAATTGGGGTTAAGTAACTTGCCCAAGGTCACATGGCTAGGTTTTTGTTTGTGTGTGCCTTAAGTGTCTGAGGCCTGATCCGAACTCAGGTCCTTCTGACTCCAGGGCCGATGCTCTAGTCACTGTGCCACCTAGCCGCCCCTCTTCAGGTCTTTTTACAGATGAGGAAACTGAGGCAAACAGGGTGAAGTGACATGACCAGGGTCACACAGCTAGTGTCTGAGTCTGGATTTGAACTCAGGTCTTACTGATTCGAGGCCTGTGCTCTATCCACTGGGCCACATAGCTGACTTTAATTAACTAGGGTGACAAGGAATTTGCCACAGGGCCTGACAGAGAGGGGATATTCCCTACCATCATCTTCTCCTGGCCAAATACCAGCCTGACCCCCATACACAAAACCCTGTATTCCATACTTTCTACAAACAAACAAACAAACAAATAAATAAGAAGAGGATAAAATTAAGAAAAATATTTTTCCCTGAAATTACATAATTCCTTCCTTTAAAAAAAAGACTTTGAAAAGTCACCAACACCAATATTTTTTCAAGAAGACATTTTTAACTTGGTTAAACTAAAAGGGCAATTAGGTGATTTGAATTGATAGCAGTGGAATGAAGGAAGAGTGTTTAAGATTCCAAAGTCTGCTCTGACCTCCCGCGGCTACCCCTCTCACACTGATTTAGGCTCTAGAAAATAGATAATGTTAAAATGTGGTTTTCTAAGGCAATGTGCACCAGGCCCATGTTTCTAATTGAGTTTGGCACCACTGTTATAGATTCTACCCAGCAAGGAGCCAATTCATGAAATCCAGAGTAACAACTTGTCAGAAGAGCTGCCCTCTTGGGGGACAAGCTGACTAACAGAAGAGTTGTTCATCCAATGTAAGCATCGGGCCAGTTAGGGGAAGTAGAGGAACAACCTTAGAGAAGTAGATTTCCTACATGTGTGCCTACCAGTCTACTCTGTTTCAGCCAATTCTTCCCTTGGACCCTGTGTATTTGTGGGAGAGTGTTTCCTGGATTTATGGGGGGAAATGTTTTATAGCTACTATTTTTACTATACAACCTTAGTAGAAGCCTTTAATTTTATCTATTACTTAGCTGTTAATAGGAAGTATATATAATTGGGGGCTAACAAGCTATAACGTTTTCAAAGTGGGGTATCCACAGGGTACTCATTGAATCTTATGGGAGCAGCCACCCTTTGGGGACTCAACCTACCAATGCAAGTGTAAGTTGGGGAGGTAGCCAGGGTAGGGGTGCGACTTAACTTATTAGATGGGGGGGGGGGTCATCTTTATTTTAGTGGAGATAGGAGGGTAGTAGGTACAAAGTAGGCCTCAAAGTCCAGAATAAGGGGCTCAAATCTTTCACTGACACATACTATGTGTTTATTCATAAATAAATCACTTCATCTCTCAGCAACTTCTAGGAAACCCTAAGTTACAGTGGAGTTACTGACCAGCATTTGTGGAGGGAGTTTCCATACCAGGATTTCCTTCATTAATGAAATCCCAGGTCAGGTTCTGTGTCTGTCTGTCTATCTATCCACCTCAGTTTCTCACCTGGAAAATGAAGGGGTTAGACTAATGGCCTATGAAGTCTTGTCCAGCTCTACTATGACTCCCTGTCTCTGTTTCTCTCTCTCTCTTTCTCTCTGTCTCTCTCTGTGTCTGTCTGTCTCTCTCACTCACACACACACACACACACACACACACACACACACACACACACACACAGTGTGCCAGGAAACCATCCACTCCCAACTCTCCTACACCCCCAGAAAGAAAATATAAATGTAAAGTAGAAATTAGATTTGAATAATGACAATAGGCAATAGACCCTGACCCACAGTCCCCAGACAAGCTACAAACTGTCAGACCTTGGACCAAGAATTCTATTACCTGTTGCTACAATTTAGTTCATAGTAATGACATAGAGAAAGTATGTGTCAAAATGCTAAGAACTTTTTTTTGTTGTTGTTTTGGAGAGCAATTGGGATTAAGTAACTTGCCCAAGGTCACACTGCTAGGTTTTTTTTTGTGTGTGTGCCCGTTAAGTGTCTGAGGTCTGATCCGAACTCAGGTCCTTCTGACTCCAGAGCCAACACTCTACTCACTGCGCCACCTAGCACCCCATGCTAAGAACTTTTGCAAGTTGGTCACCTGTGGCTCAGCCCCCAACCATTGGGTTTTCTGGGTTCAGTCTTGGGGGCTACATGAATAATGTCCATCTTTCTTTAGAATATTGTGCTCCCATCCATGGCTTGCTCAGAAAAAATTGCTAAATGTAGCTCATATTTAGATCTCAATAGACATAGATAAGGGAATTCCCTGTGCAAACCCACAAAATAACAATGCATCTATTGGGCTGAGAACAATCCCATAGCAAATGCATTGGATTTCATGAACCCTGTAGGCAACACAGAAAATATATAGAAGACTCACAACTACCAATAAACTATGAGCTGTAATGTATATGTGTTTACGCATATTTCTATGAGTATATGTGTGGATGTTGTACACATGTATAATTTTCCTCCCACTTGGGTTAACCCTATTCCCCCAGGATCCTCATGGCCTCCATACTAATGGTACCATGCTAGATTTGGATTTCCCTCAAAAGAAAAGCAAACTTGGGGCTGTTGCACAGGCAACATTCCAGCGAATCCTACCTATCCACATTTGGGTTCTCTGAAGGCTTGATTTCTCCCATCAGGGAAACACACTCAGGGCTTCTAGACTGGCAATACTCCTGCCAGTCACATAGAGAACAATTAGACACACCAAGAGTAATTCACTGAAACTGTGGGGTACGAAGTCAAGGTTCTCCCCTCCCCCACATTGTGGCTTCAGTCCTCTGCCGCCAACTGTCTTAGCACTGGTTTTCCTGTCCACAATCCTCTTCTCTTTCCAGGAAATGCATTGTTCAAACATCTTCAATTCTCTCTATACAAAGCTGGATGCCCAAACTCTCCAACCCCGAGGCTGTAACAGCCCCCTAAATTCCCCTTTTTCTGAAAGGCTAGAGTGATGCTAGGATTGTGCTGTCTGGGAAATCCCTCTCTGTAGTCAGAAAGCCAGATTCTAGGGCTCTACCATCTAGGATTGCATTTATCAGGAACTAGAGCCATTGGCCCATGGTTCTCTTATCCATGGCTACCGCAGGTTCTAGCACCACTTCTCCAAGGCTGGAGTCAGGAACCCTCTTCTCAGACCATAATGCCTGCCACATGCTTGACTTTTAGTTAAAGTCCTAGAGGAAAACAACAATGGTAACTCTCTACCCTCATCTCCAGTGATCTACTTCTTGTTTTTTTGTTTGTTTTGCTTTTTGGAGGGTAATTAGGGTTAAGTAACTTGCCCAAGGTCACAAGGCTAGGTTTTTGTTTGTGTGTGTTAAGTTTCTGAGGCCGTATCTGAACTCAGGTCCTTCTGACTCCAGGGCCAGCGCTCTACTCACTGCACCACCTAGCCGCCCCATCTACTTATTGTTAAGTCCAGTCATCTTACTGCTCATCTTGGATCTCTTCATTTAACACTATTGACCATTGCCTCCTTCTGGATACTTTCTTCTCTGTATATGCACATGTTCACCCTCATCATCCATGTCCCCCATCCAAGTATATGCCAGGGCTGTGTCCTGGGCTGCTTTGTCTTCCTTCTTGATACTTTCTCTCCTAATGATCTCATAAACTCTCCTGGGTTCACCAAGCACTTCTATGCAGATGACTCCCAAAGCTATATATGGAGTTTTTCTCTCTTTCCCAAACTCCAGTGGCATCACTGCTTACTTGCTTGATATGGACATCACCCACTCATCATGTCTATAGCCAAAGACCTTTATCTCTCACCCTATACCCGCTTGTGCTCCTAGCTTCCCCCTTTGGTCCTGCTTACCACCAGATTTCCAACCCAGGACCCATCCTTGACTCTTCATTGTCGCTCATTTTCCACAGCATCTCTTGCATCCTTCCTTTTCTCTTTACTCCCACAGCAACCCCAGTTCGGACCCTCATCCCTCATCTGGATTATTGCGATGGCTTCCTCAGGGTTTTCCTTGTCTTTCCCATAGTCTCTTCTTTTCCCAATCCATTCCCTACCCAGCTGCCAAGTCGTATTTTCAAATCTCAGATCTGACCATAACCTTACTCTCCTCAAGAACCTTTAAGAGCTCCCCCATTATCCCTAGGCTAGAATCCAAATGTCTTTGTTTGGCATTTAGGGCATTTCCTAAAGTAGCCAATGCCTACTTTTCCAGGATGATTGTGCATGACTCATCAAGCTGACATATTTGTTTTTTCTTGTGAACATTTTACCTCTCACCTCTGTGCTTTTGCTTGAGCTGTCTTCTGTACCTAGAGTATTCTCCCTTACTTGGAAGTAGAATAATTAGAATTGATATTGGAATTCCTCCAGCTCATTTTACAATTCCTCTTTCTTTCAAATGCCCTCCTCATTTCGTAGGTAGTTAGTGCCCCTCTCCTAATCATTTTATTTTTATTTTGAGAGCCCCCCCCCCAACCACTTTCTATTTATGGTAAACCTGTCTCCCTAGTCAATGGAATATAAATACCTTGAGGGCAGAGACCATTTCAATTGTCTTGGATCCTGAGCCCCTAAGCAATGCCAAGTATATTGTAGGCTCTTAATACCGCCTAGTGGATTGATGGACCAAAGTTTGAAATTTGCGTTTGCCTTACCTACCCAAGGGAATTCACCCAACCTCTCTGGTGCAAGGTACACTCCAAGATCTCAAAGCAAAGAGAGTAGGAAGAAGTGGGCAGAGCCATCCACTGGACTCTTTTTTACAGACCAACATAAAGGAGTGGCTTCTCCCAGAGCAATCTATCTATAGTGTGGGAGCCAACCAATTCAATGAGAGAACAGCTTGGTACTCTAGAAGGAGTGCTGGCTTGCAGGTCAAATAACATGGCTCCCAATGCCACCTCTTATACATCCTACCTAAAGGACCCTTGGCATTTTGCTTAAGCTTCCTAAGCTTTAAGTTCTTCATCTATAAACAATGAAGTTGGATGGGGGGGACCTCTGAACTCCCTTTCAGGCTACATCTGGGATTCTGGCATCTTGTGGACAGCCCCCATTAGCAAAACCCATCCTCCAGGAAGGAAAGACATGTCATGCAGATGTCCCCCATGAAAGTATATGCCAGGGCTGTGTCCTGGGCTGCTTTGTCTTCCTTCTTGATACTTTCTCTCCTAGTGATCTCATAAACTCTCCTGGGTTCACCAAGCACTTCTATGCAGATGACTCCCAAAGCTATATATTGAGTTTTGGTAAGGGCTCAGAACCTGGATTCCATGAACTTTAAATATATATATATATGTTTAGTGAAGGGAATTGATTTCCTCTGTTATGCTATGCATTTTTTAATGCATTTAGAAACATGATTCTAAGACTATCAAAGGAGTCCAGGATCTAAAAAAATTTAAAAAAGAAGAATGAAGAACTGATCTATGGGAAGATGGAGTTAAAGTTAGTCAAAGACATTAGCATTTCTCCTGTGCCTACTCTGTGGCAGGCTTTGTGCTAAGTGCACAAATACTCACTGCCATGTATGCTCATTAGGGGACTTCCTTTAAAGGACAAACACTATAGTCTTGGTGAAATGGTAGTACTGAGGAAGCCTCATTCAACAGGAGAAAAGGTAGAAGATGGGGATGTAGGGAGAGCCCTGGAATTAGTATCTGAACTGAACTACCCAGAATATGCATGTATATAAGTGAGGCATTATTTTCATTTGCCGATCCCAGAAAAACAGCAAGAGACTGGATTAAGTTAATCTTTTTTTGGACGAAGTACTAAATCCCTTTGGTATGAGCCAACAGGTTAATCCTTAGCATAGCTAAGGAGAAGTGATTGGAAAACAAAACAAAACCCTGTCCTTAGTGATCTTAAAACCAGCTTTCTCAGTCCCCAGGATTGTGTGATGTATGAGGTATTTTAGGCACCAAAGCAGCCCACTTCCTTTGCTACATAAACATCACGGATCAGACAACAGTCACGAAGGAGGCCTTCCATTTATGTCCCAACAGGCTAGATGCACTTGGCTCAGACACACTTGCTTTCAGGCCACTTGAGTTGACACTGACATGTTTTCTCCCTAGAACAGATCAGCACCTGGCTGCCTTAAGCTAGTTGGGGTGAGCTCAGTGGTCACATACCAAAGTCACCTTGGCTCCAATACCATTTCTACTCTGGCAGCCTTCAGGAGCCAAGGCAACGCAGGCCAGAACTGCACAGTGCCCGAGACTGGAAGATTGTTGTAAAACACTTTCTGAGACTCTGGGTGGCTGCTTTTGTTTGAGCTTTGTGTTGAGTTCTCTTAGCCTAACTGCAGAACTGTGAGGTTATTGGTTAATATCAATTTATAATCTGTTTTCCCATGTTTTCTAAGTGATAAAATTGTTGCCCCTGCTCCCCAGGCTGTAATCCAGAATTTCTTTCACTAGGATTGTTGAAGTTTAGGTTTAGGGGTGCTCGAGACCCCAAAATACCAACATGCCTAGTCCTGCCAAATGAATTCAACTCAAGCCTTCTCTCAGCCAAAGTAAAACAAAGTTTATTAAAGATTCACCATATTGGATAGACTCTTAAGGAGCCTGAGCATTTGTGATGTTGTATTGACAAGTGGGCCGGGTTGAATCTCAGCTAGATTGAATCTGAGCCACCTCATGGAGGCAAGATGGATCTTATCCATCCATGACTGTGGGCGGGATCTAGGGGGTGGTCTGCTAGTCTGGGATGATGGGAGGAGGAGCCTAGGGAGGATCTTGATGGGACTGAGGTCAGACTCCAGGAAAGAGAATGGGATTAAGGGTGGGAAGTAACGAAGAATTGCCTGGAGATAGCAAACAAAGGAGGGCTAGGCTAGTTTAAGGGTTTGGGCAGAGATATTTTGATAGGATTAAGGATGGGAAGAACGCTAGACCAAGGGGGGTTGGGGGGTGGGTAACAATGGAGGGCTAGGCTAGGATAAGGATAACATTTTGGGAATAGGGATATAATGAAAGGTTTATGGCCTCAGACTAACACCAGATCAAGTGGGAAGATTCAAGGGGATCCTAGGGGGTTCCTAGAGCCTGTACCCCACCAGGATCACAGAACTGGAAAGGAATTTAGAAGTCATCCCGTACATTTTACTGGTGAGGAAACTGAAGCCCAAGAGGTCAGGTTTCTTGCCTAAGGTCAACAGGCAGCTAACAGCAGAACTGAGATTCAGTGCTGGTTGTCTAACTCCAATTCCACTACACTTAGACTTTCTCTGTCTGTGATATAATCTCTACCTCATCCATGCCCCTTCCATCTACCTAGGACCTTCTGTGACTCTTTTCTCTTTAAACAAAGAAACAAACAAATAAATAAAGGCAGCTAGGTGAATAGAGCACTGGCCCTGGAGTCTGGAGGACCTGAGTTCAAATTTGGCCTTCATTAACCCTTAATGGCTGTGTGACTTTGGGCAAGTCACTTAACCCCAATTGCCTTGCCCTCCCCCCTCCAAAAAAGATTGTGTCTGTATATATATAATATCTATTTTTATATATTATATATTTTTATATTTATCTTTTCAAATTTTAAGTTCCAAATTCCCTCTCTCACCTACCAAAAAAGCAAATAAAATTATATCAATTAATTATACATGTAAAATCAGGCAAAACATTTCCATATTAGCCATTTCATCATTTTTTTATATATATTACTCTGTTGTCCATGATGCCTTTTAGAAAAATGTAGTTTCCCTGATTATATCTCTTTTAATTAGGTATATTTTTGCTTTTGCTTTGTCTGAGATTACTATTGCTACCCTCGCCTTATTTACTTCAACTCTAGCATATAGGTTTTATTCCAGCCCTTTATTTTAACTGTGTGTCTTTGTTTTTCAAATGTATCTCTTGTAAACAATGTATTGTTAGGTTCTAGGTTCTGATCCATTCTGCTATCTGCTTCTGTTTTATAGGTAAGTGTATACTTGGTCACATTCCCAGTTCTGATTACTAACTTGTTTATTTCTTTCCATCTTCTGTTTATCCTTCTCTTTCTAATTACTAACATGTTTATTTCTTTCTATCTTCTGTTTATCCTTCTCTTTCTAATCCTGCCCCTCCAGAAAAGTCTGTTTTGCTTCTGACCACCTCCTTTAGTCCTCTCTGCCTGTTTTACCATCCCTCCACCCCATATCTTTTATCCTTGTCCTCTCTTATTTTCCTATTGAGGAATATAGATTTCTTTACCCACCTGAGTATGCATTCTTCTCTCTTTGAATGAGAGTGAGGTTCCAATTATCAGCTTTCATGTTAAATGAGAGTGAGGTTCCAAAGAGAGTGAGGTTCAAGCCTTGCCCACCCCACCCCATTTTGCCTTCCACTATAAAAACTCTTCCTTGCAAGCTTTTATGTGAGAGAAAATTTCCCCATAATACTCCTTCCTTTCCCCTTTCCCCAGTGCATCCCTCTTTCTCACCCTTTCATTTTTTTGAGATCATCCTAAAATAATTGATTTATACTCATGCTTTCTGTCTCTGTAGACTTTTCTTAACGCCCTAATAATGATAAAGCTGTGAGGAGTTACATGTATCATCTTCTAAGCAAGGGTGGGGAACCTGCAGCCTGGAGGTCACATGTAGCCCTTTGACTGAATCCAAACATATCTTGTTCTGTGAAGTTTGCAGTCAAAGGGCTGCATTTGAGGACCTAGAAGGCCACATATGGTCAAGGCCACAGGTTTCCTTCCCCACCCCCCACAGGAAATGTAAACAGCTTAACTTTATTGAGTCTCATGTGTTCTGAGTCGTGTGTCTTAATGTCAAATTTTCTATTCGGCTCCGGTCTTTTCCACAGAAATACTTGAAAGTTCTCTATTCGACTAAATATCTATTCCTCCCCCCGCACCCCCACCCCAACACTCAGTATTGCTTGGTAGGCGACTCTTAGTTGTAATCCTAACTCCTTTGCCTTCCAGAATATCACATTCCAAGGCCTTTTTTTTTTTTTTTAACATGAAAGCTGCTAAACCTTTTGTGATCCTGACTGTGGATTTGTGATATTTGAATTTTTTCTTTTTGGCTACTTGAAATATTTTCTCCTTGATGGGGGAGAAATTTAACTACAATATTCATTTTCATTTTGGGATCTCTTTCAGGAGGTGATTAGTAGATTCTTTCAATTTCTGTTTTACCCTCTGGTTCTAGAATCTCAGGGCAATTTTCCTTTATAATATAATGTCTGGGCTCCCCTTTTTTTTTTAAATCATGGCTTTCAGTCAGTCCAATAATTCTTAAATTATCTCTTCTTGATCTATTTTCCAGGTTATTTTTCTGATGAGATATTTCACAGTTTTTTCTACTTCCTCATTCTTTTGATTTTGTTTCATTGTTTCTTGTTGTCTCATGGAGTCACATTAGTTTCCATTTTCCCAATTCTAATTTTAAGTAATTACTTTATTCAGTAAATTTTTGTACCTCCTCTTCCATTTGATTTTTTAAGAAGTCACAGCAGCCTTCAAGGCCCATTGCTGGTGTTCCTACCCCACTCTGGGCTGATTCTCAACCTTATTTGGCTGACTTCTCCTGCTGACCTCCTACATTGTCTTAGGCTAGGGGAAAAAAATTCTCACTCTGACCTTTTGGTAGCTCTGTTGCTCCAAATTGTGATTTAAAGAGTTATTTTAAAGTTGTTTAGAGGGGAATGCTTTGAGAATTCAGCTAAGTTGCTGTCTCTTCCCTGCCTCTTTTCAAGACCCCTCAGCACCCACCCACCCCCAATCTAGACTATAATATGCCTGGAAACTTCCAGGGCATAAACGTCCTATTTCCTTGATGTTTGACAATTCCCTACCTGAAACATCTGAATAGGAAACCACTCTGACTCACCTCCATAGATTCTCACCCCACCCTACAAAAAAACTGAATTGTGCTTATATATAGGTTAAAGAAAACCATAGATCCAGGAATCACACCAAAATCTTGTTCTGAGGATAACTTCTGAAAAGACCATCTTGGGCTCCCTTCTACCATAGCTTAGGACTTGGCCCAAAGTAGGCACTTAATAAATGCTTGTTTCCTTCTTTCCTTCCTTCCTTCCCTCCTTCCTTCTTTTGTTCCCTCCTTCCTTCCTCCCTTCCTTCCTTCTTCTTACTTTCTCTGCTCCCTTCCTTCCTTCCTCCCTTCCTTCCTCCCTCCCTTCCTTCCTTCTTTCTTCCTTCCCTGCTCCCTTCTTCCCTCCATCCTCCCATATTGTGCCAGGTAAATCATGTGGCCTTCCCATAAAAGGCTCTATTGCTTACAGCATGGACAGGTCCCTCTAATTCAATCAAACTCAACAAGCATTTATTATGTGCTTACTATGTCCTAAGCACTATATTAAGCCATGGAATTTGTCCCTGCCTTCAAGGGCTTACATTCTCCCAAGCCAGACATGATAATAAGTGTGGCTAGACTGAATTTGACCTACAGGAATCATCTCATGGCACATGCTCAGGGTTGCCATTCATGGTTCCCATTGAGCATGTAGAGGTTTTAGAACCTTCTTGCACCCTGATGACCCAGCGTTCAGAAGACTTTGGTCATTTGACTTATTAAACACAGAGTGTTCCTGTAGTCCTCCCCTCCTTGTGATATCTCTAAAAAGGCAAGGTGCTATCAGTTACAAGAAGAGACAGCTTCTGACAAGGACTTTTCGTCCTTTAACTAGCCAGCTGCTGGAACGCAACCTTGACAGTTACAAGGAAGGCTGAACTTTCTTCACGCCAGCCACCACGGGGCCATGAGACATGTCCTGCCTAGATAGGACCCAGCCTGGATGGGGTCACCTCTTTTGTGTTTGCTCTTGACTTACCTTTGAGCCAGCCAAACTGACCTTCCCTTATTCTCAAACATGATGCTTTCCTGTCTCCTCATTTTTGCACTGATTGTCCCCTATGCCTAGAATGCACTCCTTCCTCACCTCCTCTAGTTCTCTTTTTCAAACACTACAATCCCTGATGAAGTCTTTCCTGATGCCTTCAGCTGCCAATATCCTCCTTCTTGAAATACATTCTAACTAACTACCTTGGATTTATTTGTATTTATTGTCATTAGATTTATTCTGCATATACATATACATGTCCTTGTCTGCCCACTATAATATAAGCCCTTGCAAGTAGGGATGGTTTAATTTATTGTATTGTATCCTAGCATGTCCCTGGAACATATATAAAAGGCTCTTACTAATGCTTTTTGATTGGTTAATTTTTCTTAGGCAAAAAGATATTGTGGAAGCATATTTAACAACTTCATTTTGGTTCCTCTAGAAATAGTAAGGAATTAGATTTTTCTAGTCTAGCCAAATTTTTTTTCAGACTTTTCCCTTTCTGGAAGAACATTTCTTTTGGAAATGGATTAATGGAGATAACCAAACTTGACTGGTCTAGATAATATAAGCTTTCCCACCAAGCTGAAATTTTTGAGGCAACATCCTCTTCTGTATTCAAGGTTAAAATAGCGATCATAGGAATTAATGCTTTTCAATCCTAGAGAGAAATGTCCAGAAAGGAACTGAGTAGTCATAAGATCTTAACTCCAAACTGTATTTTTACATATTATGATATCTTCCTTGTTCTAGAGTCCTGTAAATGTTACCTTAATTTGTTTTGGGGTAAAGAGTCACATTGGAGGGCATAGAGAACTATGCCAATTTGGGCATCTTCCTCTGAGCTAAAGATCATTTGCACAGGGATGGGGAACCTGCAGTCTCAAGGTCATAGGTGGCCCTCTAGGTCCTCAAGTGCAGCCCTTTGATTGAATCCAAACTTCTCAGAATAAATCCTCTTAAAAAAAAGATTTGTTTCCTTCCTTCCTTCCTTCCTTCCTAGAACTGAGCCATAAACTAAACCTATAAATAAGTTTGTCTTTAGGATGCAAGAGTTGTGATTTTCTGAGCTGGAGTATGAGTAGAAAGAGCCCAACCCCTTCTCATTCAAGGCCAGGTTCTCCAGGAGTGAATCCAGTCCAAAGAGAAGAATAGAAAGTGGTTTCTGTATCCCAGCCTCTGTGGGTTCTGTATCAATACCTCAATATAAGAGATAGATAGATAGATAGATAGATAGATAGGTAGATAGATAGATAGATAGATAGATAGATAGATGATAGATGATAGATACATACATACATACATATATACATACATACGTAGACAGACATAGATGAGATAAAAACAATGGACCCCAAATTCCTGAGGTCTAGTTAAGCTCACTCTCTACACACACGCCCACTGGAATGTGTAAAGACATCTTATTAACCAATGTTTTGGAAAATAATTCTTTTAAAAATGAAGTACTTTTCAATTAAGAACTATTTCCTTTGAAAACTTTTAAAAAATATATAATATATAACTTTTTAAAAAGAGACATATCCTATCACTAGCTAGCTATGTGACCTTGAATAAATTGCTTAATCTCTTCATCTATGAAATGAGAGGTGTGGTCTAAATTTGATATCTGGAAGCAACCAGCTTGCCTTCCTTCTTGCAGTATACTGGAGAATGCTATCTACTTTGCCAAGAGACTCACAGACTTCTGCTTGCCTCTGCTGCCTGATACAACCACATTCTGTCTTTGGGGCCCTAGGCCAACAACAGCTTCAGGGTTCATTTCTCTGACAGCCAATCCTGGAGTCTGAATTTTCCCCAACCACTGCAGGATCATGGGCCAAATTCTTTGGGGAGGACTGGTCCTTCTCCTTATTTAGCTATGCCCCATGTTGGGCTGTCCTGCACCCCATCACCACCATTATCCCTCCTCCATTCTTTTTTAAAATAACAGGTGAAAAAACTTTAAATAACTTGCCCAAAGTCACACTTAGTTAAGGATCTGGGACTAGAATCAAAGCTACGGACTCCAAATTTAATGCTTTTTCCACTAAGCCAAGGGGAATCTGGCTACCTTGTACCTTTCAAGGTTGCCTAAAGCCAAGACATGGTGTGGAAACTGAAAAACTAAAAGGCTCAGTAAGGATGGAGAAAGAGGAAATAAATGTTCATATCTCATGTAGATATCCAAAGAGCATAACAGTTGTGGGATTGTTGGGTTTGTTTTTCCTTTTGGCTCAAACATACAGTAGTTTTGCAGTGTTTTTAATCCTCTGGTTATTATAGGCAAATGACTCTGCTGAGTAAGCTGAGGCTGTAAGCATGTCTCAAGATGTCGGCTTTGTGAACTGATGAGAATGGTTATGTCTAAGGCAAAACTTGTTACAACATTTCTCCGGAGGGTTTTTTGTTTTGGTTTTTGCCAGATGTCAGCATTATCTTCTTCTGGATTCACATCAGTTGCTCTTTAAAAATTCCACTGAGAAGCTATGAAAGCGCTGAAACATTTCCTTACTTCTTTAATGCCTTCTTAAAGATCTCATTTGATTTTTCTCTAGTTTGGTGCATCCAGGAACACAGAATGATAATGAAAACTAGAGGTGGCGAAGTGAATAGAGTACCAGCCCTGACGTCAGGAGGACCTGAGTTCACATTCCACCTCAGACACTTGGACTTTGGACAAGTCACTTAACCCCAATTGCCTTATCTTCCTCCCCCTCCCCCACAGAAGCATATTATCTGGTTTGGTCTTTACAACATCCATCAGGTAGAAGGTATTATTATAATAATAGAGAGATACTGAAGTTCACAGAGGTTAAATGGCTTACCTAGAGTCACACAGTTTTTAAAAGGCTGAGGCAGGATTGGAACTCAGGTCCTCCTGACCTCATATCTAGCATTCATTCAGTCCACCAGCTATGGAGCCTCTATTACTCTGCTCAGACTAGCCCATAAAAGGAGACAAAGTCAACCTGGAGGTCATGCTTTCCTACTTTCTAATATTCATTGGTTATATTGTATTTTTCTTTGGGTCATACTTATTACTTTATGAATAGTAAGGTTGAATGGTAGGGTTACATGGGGGTCCCCAAATTCTATTTAAACATTATATTTTCCATGTGATACCATTAATTTTTTTTTCAAAAATGTAAGTTCAATTCAATGTCCTAAGAATGTTTTGAGGGCCCAGGGTCCTAGAGGATACAAAAATGTATAAATTCTTAAAATATATATTTGTTGAATTTTGAAGGATAGTAATCTTCCAAGGGCTTGCATTCAGTGAGCTAAGACCTTACTAAGTGAAACGATGAACCTGTTTGTTAAATATTTTCTCCACTGGGTTAAACTGTCCTTTCTTCAATATATGGGATTCTTCCTTCAATCCCTTGGGAAAGTTACCTTCTCCAAATAGAGTGATATCCAGGATGAAGCCGTGGGGAGTTTCCCTGAGGCAGGGAATTGAATGGACACCCTCTCTGGGTGTTCTTTCTCCCTTTCCCACCTGATGGGTGGTCATCTCCTGCTGGAGTGGGGGCCTCCACCCTTGCTCAACCCTGTCATCCTCTAGGCATGTTTCTTTCCCCATCCACATCATAGAAACCTCCCTGGCTCCCAGAGAGGGCATCCTCTCCTCATCTCCACCCCACCCTTGGACCACATTCTAGCTGAGCCTCCTCCCTATCCCCCAAGAAACACATAAATCAGACACAAAAATTGCCAGTTGCACCTTTGCCTCCCAATTCTCTGTCACTATTCAGAAAGAAGTGAGAAGGTAACCTGCTTTTTCCTCCCTTACTTCCTTCTTGAAGGTATAAACAAACTGTGAAACAAACCCTTGGGAGACATCTGTTTAGTCTAGAGGAGGGAATTATTGCTTTTCTTGCCTCCCACTCCTGCCTTTATCTCCCTTCCCTCTTCCTGGCTACATCTAAACACACAAGAGGAAGAATGACCTCAGCAACAAAAAACCTAGGCTGCGCTTCTAAGGGCTCTGGCTTCAACAATTCTGTCCCTGACACTAGTTGTATGACCTTGGGCAAGTCACTTAATTGTTTTCAGTCTCTATCTACCCATTTATAAAATGAGAATCTGGGACTAGATGACTTCTGAAGTCTTACCCACTTTTAAAATAGTCCATGATTCTGAGTGTATTGTTACGAAAATGTTCCTGTGATGCCCACACCTGCTATGGATAACCCCATCACCAGGCTACCATGAGGCTTAGGAGGAGCAGCACTCCAATATTTACTAAATGGCATCACATATACAATGTGACTAAGGCATACCTTGAAAACTCAGGAGGAATATCATATTCCTAACCCTAACTCCCCAAGACAGCCCCCCTTGTGTGCTTCTTTAGGGTTTGGAGATGACCCTGGGTCTCCCAAGACTATTTCAGCAGTGAGCTTTCCAAGTTAGAAGGAATTCAAGTACAGACCCATTGTTTTTTTGTTTTGTTTTGTTTTTTTTGAGGGGGGAGAGCAAGGCAATTGGGATTAAGTGACTTGCCCAAGGTCACACAGCTATTAAGTCTGTCAAGTGTCTGAGGCTGGATTTGAACTCAGGTCCTCCTGACTCCAGGGCTGGTGCTTTATTCACTGCACCACCTTGCCACCCCATACAGATCTGTTGTTAATCTGCATGGCTAACTTCCAGCTAAGGACAAAGACATTCACCACCAGAAGGTTGACCACCAGTTGATAAACAATTTTGACCAGCAGTTCATAGGAGGCTTTGATAACAACCAACATTTATGTAGCTTGCAAAGTGTTTGACACATATTATTTCAGATGAGGACACTGAGGCAGAGATGAAATGCCTTGCCCACATAGCTAGTAAAGATCTGAAGTAGGATTCAAACTTTGGTCTTCCTGACTCCAGGTATAATGCTTTCTTTCTTTTTTTCTTTTCTTTTCTTTTTGTTTCTTTTTTTATTATTATTATTTTAAAGCAATTGGGGTTAAGTAACTTGCTCAAGATTACATGGCTAGTTATTTATTTATGTGTGGGTGCTAATTTTATGAGGCCGGAACCAATCCCAGGTCCTCCCAACTCTAGGGCCAGCACTCTTACTCACTGCGCCACCTAGCCATCCCTATAATGCTTTCTTTATCCACAATGTCACCTGGCTGCACCAGGGGAGCAGGTACCTACCCTCCCCTGCCATAAATGATTACAGTTCCTTGCGGTTGGAAAGGAGAGAAATACCTGGGTTCAAAGTCGAGAGTCAAGTCCTTTGGGTAATATGATGGAGAAATGTTTAGACTGGGGCTGAAGGGAAAGGATAGGTTTTATTAATTGGAGAAATGAATTCCTGATGTGGATAAAAGAACATTCTTACACTTGTTTTTTTTCCCCTCAATTCAATCAAGGCAACATTTCAATGGAAGCAAGCCAAAGATTTTATGAATGGCCCCTTATTTCTTTCCATCTGTTAGGGATATTTTTGAAATATCAATTAAAATAAATCCGTGCTAGAATTTATTATGTTCCATAGATTTACTGGGATGGAGGGGGCTTTCTATTGTGGCTTTATATTCTGAGACTTAGTTGAGTTTGCATCTGATGATACCCTTCAAATGCCCTTCAACTCCCTTAGACTCTAACTTGCAAAGCAAGGTTATTCAGCATTGGAAGAGAGAAGTCCTCTCTGGGAACTCTTGACTGATGATACCACATGTATATCAAAAATAAACAAATGAAAAAACTGTGATTCAGTGGGAGGGCTGCTTGACTTGGAGTTAAGCGACTTGCTGTCATGTCCTGGCTGTGTGACTTTCCACATGTCATGCAGCTTCCCTCGGGCTCAGTTTCTTTATGTGAAGAATTAAGGTACACTAGATGGCCTCTGAGGTACCTTCTACCTTAAAGATGTATGATTCTATGAGAAATGCATTGTGCTTATGAATTGAATCAACATTTTGTTTCAAAAAGTCCTTGTTTTGTTCACTGTGGTCACTCCATCCAAGGTCACAGACATGGCCAGTGTAGGAATTTGCTTTGCTTAATGATGCATATTTGTCACAGGGCATTTATTTGGTTTGTTTATTCCAGTGGTGATGAAGCAGGATTGAGGGAAAATAAATGCTTGTTAATTAGAAAAAAAAACTATTAAAAAGACAGATCAAGCCTATCTCCATACCTTAACTTGGTGGTTCCCATTTAGTGGTTCACAATAATCATTCAAAAGATTGATGCTGAAAATTCTTCAGTAGCACCTTAAACTGTCAATAACAGGATAGTTAAGCTGCAAATGTGTTTGTTTGCTGTGACACAAGCACATGCAGCAATTAAAAAGTGGTATGCTCATACTCACAACAGTTTTGGTGTTTGTGTAGCAATTGCCTCAAACTCTGCTTCTGACTACGTGCAACATGTGTTCACAGCATCTCAACCTGTCATCAAATTGTTTCCAAATTGCTACAAGGATTGGACATTTGGACACAAACTGAATGGTTGCCAACAGTTGGTCGGTCACATGCACAAACACTCATTTGTGTTCTGTCTCCTGCACTAGAGTAGCTCTCTCGTTCTCATCTGTTATCTTGTAATCCAGCCTTGTCAGCTGTTTCATCACATGATCGGGATGCTATGAACATTTATATTCTAGCGATGCAAATGTCAGATTGTTTAAAAAAAAAACCCAATATGATTGTTGGGCATGTGTATCACAAGCTAATGGGTCATTCTGGATACCTAAAGAACCAAGCCTTATGTTGCAGTATTAGGATTGTTTTCTGATTTAAACTAGTTATCCACTCATGCCATGCTACTGTTCTTCTGTCTGGATGATTTTTAAATGGAAAGGTTGTCAATAACCATCAGTCATTCAATAGAATTTGATGGGAGTAGTTTAGGAAATGTTTGCAATTTCAAAATAACAGATATCAATAAATGTAAAAAAGAGAATCCTTTGTGAGCCTTTCACCCTTCTGCCTTGACATTGTTATTGATAGTTTGATATAACAGAGAAAGCAAAGGGCACAGACTCTGGAGAATTGGGTTCAAATCCTGGTCTTGACACTCACTGTCTATGTGATCTTAGAGTAGACAAGCTACTTACACTCTCTTAACCTGTTGACTCATCTATAAAATGAAGATAATTCCATTTGCACTTTGAGCCTTATGGAGTGCATTTGATAGCAATACCTGTTTCACTGAGTCCTTATGGAGAAAGGCTTTTTGACCAAGTGGGAATTATTATTAAAACAATCATCATATTTCATTCATATAAGAAAGTTTCCTTGTCTCATCCCCAATTCCTCCTCCTTCCTCTCCCCCTCCCCATGCATTCTACCATACAGGAAACCACCGTGAATGGAACATTGGCCTGGGAGTCAGGAAACCTGGGTTTAACGCCAGTTACATTATCTTGTGATGTTAGGATCATAGTGTCATAGCTCTAGAACCTAAAGAGGTTTCAGAGGACATCAAATTAAAGGTTTTACTTTAGAGAGAACAAATCTTAGAACCAGTTAAATGATTTATGAAATATGCCATAGGTGATGTGCAGCAAAATATGAAGCCAGGTTCTCTGACTCCATAGCCTGGGCTCTTTGCACCATATAGCAAAGTCACTTAAAGTATCTGAAGGTCTTCATTCAAAAAATGGGGGTAAGAATCCCTGCTCTCAACCAATCAACCAGCAAACATTAAGTGCCTGCTGTGTGCCAGGTTATTGTTGCTGAGTTGTTTTCAGTCATGTCTGACTTTTTGTGACCCCATGTGGGGTTTTCTTGGCAGACACTGGAGTGATTTGCCATTTCCTTCTCCAGCTCATTTTATAGATGAGGAAACTGAGACAAACAGCTTTAAGTGACTTGCCCAGGGTCACACAGATAGTAAGTGTCGAAGACCAAATTTGAACTCAGGACAATAAGTCTTCCTCAATCCAGACCAAGCATTCTGTCAACTGTGCCACCTAGTACAAGCATGCCAGAAGAATTTTGTGGAGGTAAAATGAGATCATGTGTATAAGACACTCTGCTATGTCAGAATTAAGACTTTATTGCTTAATAAAAAATGAAATGGACTTGGAATCACACGTGGGTGGGATTCTTTGGACACCTGGTTCTTTTGTGGCACTGAGGAAGTCAATCCCTCTAAGCCTCAGATTCCTCAGTAAAAGATAGTAGTTACATTATGGAAAAATTATAAATAAAATACTGGGTTGGATTTATACTAGGAAGGCAGGGTTGCTTTGATATCAGGAAAATTGTCAACATAACAGACATAATACAAGAACAACAAAAATGATATAATTATATCAATAAATGCAGAAAAAGCTTTTGACAAGATAAAACACCCATTCCTAATTTTGAATAAAACTAGAAAACATAGTGATAAATAGACCTTTCTGTGTGTGTGTGTGTGTGTGTGTGTGTGTCTGTATGTTTTACCCATGCAGGTTATAATTATCCACATATATTTGTTGAGATGTGACTCACAGAGAAGCATGACTAGAGGTTTTCAGAGTCTTTTCTGCCCATCTCTCTCCAGGGGATATTTTTTTCTCCCTACCATAAGAGGAAGTAGGAAATTGGTGCCAAAGACTGGTCACTCTACTTTCCTCAGAGAAAGATACTTAGATAGAATTATGTCAGTGTTTCTCCATAAATATTATTAATCTATGGGAAATCAATTTTATGTTAAACTTCACTCTCACTATTCCTTAACAGGAATGCTCCAAGCTACATATCTAAGGCTTGACTCCCTTACCATCAGTTTATATGTATATGAAGACCACAGGGCAAATCATAAATATACCCATTTATCCAAGCCAATAGGAAACAGAAATCTTAGAATCGATAAAGATGATCATATGACAGATGATCCAGAATGAATAAACCCTCCCACTGATGGTGAGATATTTCAGCTCACCCAAGAGAAAGGACCAAATCTCACCCAAAGGGCATTTCCCTAAAGTCTCTAATGCAGTAAGATGGGGATGGGGACGTGGTTGAAGTGCTGGCTTCTCTATATGTTAGCTTCTTTCCCAGAGTCTTCCTCTCATTTCAGTGGTCGCTTCTTTAAGGGAATCTGAAAGAACATGTCTTCTCTCTTGAAGCCAGAAACCAGAAGATCAGATCTCTCCTTAAATTATACCCTAAGTATCACTTGATTATATTTTGCTTGTATTTTCTGGGAGATGTGGACAAGAGCAGCTCCAGAATAACTGTAAAAAATTCAAAATAGTGAGAACCATTTTAACCCCGTAGAAAATACAAAATTGAAAGTGATTTAGTCTTAACATTACTGATGTTCATGCAAATAACTTCCAGAAATTTTCAAAAATATTACTATCATATAAAATGCCTTTATAGTTAATTTTCTACTATGCAAATAATTGGAGCACATGTTCATGTAACTAGTTTATTTTCTGACTTCAAAGCCTATTACTTAAACTTATATATAATTAGACAATAGAATTAAGAATTAGTGCCTCTGTTGTCCATTTCTGAATTTCTTTTGAACTATGTCATATAAGTGACTTGGTGTAATTTTGTGCTTTTACAATGAATTTTTTTGATCACATCATCACTTTTGTGTATTTTCTGCAATAACTTCTCTAAAGTTGAATGCTATAGAGAGAACTCTCTGGGATTCCTGGCTAGCACAATGCTTTGCATATATTAAGCCTTTAGCTCTTTTTTGAAATGAGTAGCTTACAAACAACTTTGAAAATCCTAAGGACTTCCATTGACACTATGACCTTCCATGATCCCATGAAACTGCTGATGAGGTAAGCATGCTTACCCACACTTCCAGATAAAGGGGTGATGAACATAATGCAGAATGAGACAGAATTTCTGAACAAGGCCAATGTGGAAATTTGTTTAGTTACAAAGGTTTTGTTTTTCTTTTTTTAAGTGAAGGGGTGGGAGGGAGAGAAAATAGACTTTTGTTCATTGAGAAAATATAAAACTTCTTAATAGTTTATATATAGTGAAACAATATTAGTCTCTGCCCTTGTAGCTCTCTTTTCTAGTTGGGGTCCCTGACGGGGACCACCAGTTCTGGAGGTGCCCTGGCCATCCAGGCTCATTTCCCTATTAGATCTATTCCTGACTCTCCAAGCTTTTCTGCCTCCTAGTCAGCAGCATATTTTCTAGCTGCCTTTTTTGTGTTGTCTTAGACTGTTGGAATGTAAACTCCATGAGGGTAGGGGTTGACTTTTTGGCTTGCATATATGTATTCCTAGCACTGTGCCTGGCACATAGCAAAGGGTTAGCAAATGCTCTATCAATGACTTCTCTCTACCTAGTTCTCTCAAAGTCTTAAAGCATTGAGTAATCAATCTCCATTTCCTTCTCCATTTCATATTACAGATGTGGAAACTAAGGCAAACAGGGTAAAGTGATTTGTCCAGGATCACACAGCTAGTAAGTATCTGAGGCCAGATTTCAATTCAGGAAGATGAGTCTTCCTGATTCTGAGCCTGGCCCTGTATCTCCTGTACCACCTAGATGCCTGTAATAAGTAGTATATATTTAAAACCAAGAACCAGGAGTATACATAATAGAGATTAGTACAATCCAGGGATATTCTGATAAGATCAGGGATAAAGCAAGGATGTTCATGATCACCACTGCTATTTAATGTAATCACCACTGCTAGTAATGCTGGCTATAAGAAAAAAAAATCAAGGAGCTGAACTGAAGTTAAGAGGAAATGAAATGATTGCTTTTTGCTGATGACATAGTGTTTTACTAAGTACTAGAGAGTCAAGTGAAAATTAATTGAAACAATAACTTGAGCAAAGTTAGAGGTTACAAAATAAACCCAAATAAACTATCAACATTTCTGTACCAACAAAACCCAGATGGAGGAGGTAAAAAGAGAAATTCCACTTAAAATATCTATAAAATATATAAAATCCTTGAGAGTCCCTTTGCCAAGATAATTACAAAACACTCTTCATACAAATGTAGATCAAATAATTGGACAAGCATCAATTTTTCATGGCTAGGTCAATTAAATATAAGAAAATTACAATGCTACCTAAATTAATTTTATTATTCAATATCATACCAGTATAACTACCAAAGGACTACTTTGTAGAACTAGTAAAAAAATAGGAACAAAATTCATACAGAGGAATCAAGAATCTCAAGGGAAATAATGAAGATAAAGGAGGAATAAAAGGGATCTAGCAACTCCAGACTACAAAACAGTAATCATCAAAATGATTTGAAACTAAGAAACATGGAGGTCAATCAGTGGAACAGATTAGGCAGACAATATATAGGAAGGAAATGAACACAGTACCCTAGTGTTGGGCAAACCCAAAGGATAAGTTGCTGGGTAACAACTCACCCTTTGACAAAAGATGTTGGGAAAACTGGAAAGCATTCTGACAGAAACTAATTATAGATCAACATCTCATATCATATACCAAGATAAACTCCAAGTAGATGGACATATGATATACATAAAGGTAATAAAACAAAGAAACAAAAACCTAAGAACTACCTTTTAGATCTATGGATAAAGAAATAATGTATGACAAAATAAGGGACAAAGGATTGCAGAAGATAAAATAAACAATTTTGGTTATATAAAATATAAACATTTTCATAAAAACAAAAGCAATGTAGCTAAAATTAGAAAGGAAGCATAACTGAGAATAATATTTATAGAAATTTTCTCTAAGAATCCCATTTCTGAGATATATAAGGGACTGTAATGGAAATGCAGATTTAAAGATCTTCCCTGCCCCTAGGCCCTTTGATTGGCTTAAGAGACTTTGATTGGCTTTAAGAGACTCTGAAAACCTTCCTTGATTTGAAAATATGCTCTGCCTCCTAATAGGCTGAATGTGGTCACATGGAGCCTGTGGTGGAAGGCTTGGTTTTCAGGAATGACCACACCTTGATGCTGTGTGATTGGGCAGTGGATCAAAAGGGTGGTTACATTCTCTGAGCCAGGAGAAGACTATATAATCCCTGATGAGAGGCTTTGCTTTGGGGCTCACTTTGAGAAGTGTTGTGTGATTTGACCAGATGAGACTCTGGGAAGCTATTGAGAGCCCCCCGGCTTTGAAAACCCAGATGTTGATGCTTCCCTCTCTGGTAACTGTGATTTGGTATTGATGCATGTAATATTGGGACAGTTTGGAAGCCTGTCTGATCTGTAAGTTCTGTAACTCTGAAGTTCTGGGTGCTGACCTTTTTCCCCTAAACTAGGTAATGTATGTTTGTTTGATTAAAGTAAGCTTGTTAACCCATTTTGAGTTGCTTTCCTTTACAAAAGCAGATCTAAGAACCTATATTGGCAGCTACCCTGGGGATATTGGGGTGCTTGCCGCTACAGGGACTACTATCAAATTATTGGAAAAAGAACCATTGACCAATTGACAAATGTTCTGTGGATATGATAGGTAGTTTTTAAAAGGAGAAATCCAAGCTATCTATAGCCATATGAGAAAAATTCTCCAAAATCATAAATGATTAGAGGAATGCAAATTAAAGCAACCTCTGAAGATTTAAATTAAAGAAACCTCAGAAGGTTTCACCTCATGCATATTAGATTGGTCATGCCGACAAAAAAAAAGTAAAATGATAAATGTTGGATACACTATAGAAAAATAGGCACATTAATGTGCTGTTGGTGGAATTATAAGTTTGGTGCAGCTATTCTAGAAAGTAAATTGGAACTATGATCCAAAATTGTGCATATCCTTAGACCCAGCTATACCACTACTAAGCCTATACTCCTAAAGAAATCAAAGAGGAAAAAGATCCATATGTACAAAAATATTTATAGCATTGTTCTTTTTGTGGTGACAAAGAATAGGAAACTAAGGGAACATCCATTTAATTGGGGGAATAACCCAACAAATTACAGTTGTTGTTCAGTTCTGACACTTTATGATCCCAATGGGGTTTTTTGTTTTTTTTTAGCAAAGATACTAGAGTGGTTTGCCATTTTCTTCTCCAGCTCATTTTACAGATGAGGTAACTGAAGCAAACAGAGTTAAATGACTTGCTCAGAATCACACAACTAGTAAATAACTGATACCAGAGTTGAACTCACAAAGAAAAGTCTTTCCGGCTTAAGACCCTGCACTCTCTCCACTGTACCACCCAGTTGCCCTACAAATTATACTATATGAATACAAAATAAAAATGTATTGTGCAAAATTATAAAAAAGACAGTTTCAGAGAAACCTAGGAAGATTTTTATGAATTAATGCAGAGAGAAGTGAGCAGAACCAAGAGAAAAATTTATACAAGGAGAAAAACATTGTAAAGATAAATTAACTACAACTCCAAAGGGACTTAAATCAAAATATACTGCCTATCTTCTGAGAAATAGAGGCAATGTGAGACATTTATTTTTTTTATATTGCCAACTGGAGAGGTTTTTTTATTTTTTTAAAGTTTTGCTTAATGGTAGATAATTATTATAAGGATTTAGTTTTTCATTTTTTTTTCTTTTCTCAGTGGAAGGGTAGGTAGGAAGAAAAGAAAGCAGATTTTTGTTTATTAAAAAGTAGTCATATGCAATATGTATATTATATATTTTAAATAAGGTGGATTGGACTTGATGATATCGATGTCTTTTCCCTCCTTTGGATATTATTACTTTTTTCTATGTGTACACAAGTCATCATCAATAAAATATAATGTCTTATTTGCACCCACCATACATAAATAATCTATTGTTAATGGATTTTAAAAATGCATTTTAAAGCATGAGCAGGCACAATTTAAGAAGGACATTAATAAACTGGGGAATGTCCAGAGGAGGGCAACCGGGAAGACCAAGGACAAGCTAGGTCATACCCTATATGAACTGATTGAAGGAACTGGTGACACTTAACCTGGAGAAAAGAAGATTTAGGTTGCATACAATCACTGTCTTTAAGCATTTAAAGGGCTAGCATATGGGAGGGGGATTAGCTTCATTCTACTTGGTCCTAAAGGACAGAAGCAGTAGCAGCAGGCAGAGCCCCAACCAGAAATATTCATCTGGGGTAGGTGAGTACCCAACCCATGTTCCAAGTAATTGGCAAGACATGAGTCTTTAAATCAGTGTCTTAAGATGTTCACTGGGATTAGCAGGACAAAGACCAAGTACAGTATAGAAAGAGACTCAAAATGAGCCTGGGGAAGAGCACACCTGGTGTGTGGCCATCTGGTGGCTCCTTATTTAATCATGCTAAGTAGGAGCAGAGCTTGATTGTTCCTATGCTGCTGAAGGACAGCACAAGCTATTAGAACCCTCAGATGTTGGCATCTGGGTAACAGCTCCCGTGGCCCACTCTAGTTATAGCATTGGACAAGGCAGGAAGTTCCAGAGACAAATTTGGATTTCATATAAGAAGATTCCTGACAATTCGGTTCAGTCATTTTTTAAGTCATGTGTTTGTGATTCCATTTAGGGTTTCCTTGGCAAAGATACTAGAGTGGTTTGTTATTTCCTTCTCTAGCTTGTTAGATGAGGAAACTAAGGCATACAGAGTGAAGTGATTTGCCCAGAGTCACACAGCTGATAGGTGTCTAAGGTCAGATTTGAACTCAGGAAGATGAGCCCAACATTCTATACACTATAGCTCCACATGGCTACCCCTCCTGATAATTAGAACCATCTTCAGGTGGAATGGCCCACCTCAGAAGGGGAGGGAGCTCCTTTTCATTGGAGGTCTTTAAGTCAAGTATGAATGACCACTCGTTGGGTATGATGTAGAGGGGATACCTATTCAGGTACAAGTTGGATAAATGGCTTCTGTGGTCCCTTCCAACTCAAGAGTCTGATTGTTATGATCCTGGGAATTCCCTCCCTAAAACACAAAACCCATCTACCATTTGACCATCAAGTGACTCTCCAGAGTCTACTTTAAGAGCTCCACTGTAAGGGAGGAATTACATTGGTGTCATACCAAACCAGGTAGAGTATTTGCATGGGGAAACAGAGCTATGTAATGTCTCCAGAACTTTCCTAAATATGCAGCTCTTCAGTCTAAAATATTCTACATAAAGAAGTCTCTATTCCCCTATTCTTCTATGTGAATTTAATTCTCCTATGTGAATCTCAATCTTCGACACAAGGAAATGAGTTCAGTGTAAAATCAGAAAAATACACAACTGAGCTAAGTGTATTTGCTAATCTTTTTTTTCTTATTCTTTAAATTGACAGCTTCATTAAATATGTGGAATGGTAGTAGATGCTAGTTTATATCAAATTGTTCCCATTGTCTTTGTTTAAATCATTCTCAGGTCTCTCTATGGATTAGCTTTGGTCTATGCTGTTGTATTGAAAATATATACCATGCACCTGTGTGAGAGCTATGTGAAATCTCCCAAAGTGCCTTCATAGGCTTACTGTCCTCTGGAGAGGCCCCTAACAGCAGAATGGGGCTCTCTGAAGGCTGCTAAAGCAAGCAAATAGTTAAAGGAATAGAAGCAGAAAGACAAAGACTCAGGCAGTGATTTTCATGAGCAGTGTAGTATGGCAGCTGAATATTGAGGAGGATAGTAGTATATCCTAAATATATGTAATAAAATATATATTAATCTAAAATATTAGTTTATAATATTAATATATTTAAATAGTTTAAATATATATTTATGTAGAAAGATGTAACATATAGAAATACATTTCTAGATATACAATATATAATATTTATAAATGCATCTATACATATACAGACATTGTGCATATGCATACACACATATGTGTGTGTGTGTATGTGTGTGTATAAACCCACGTTCTGAGAAGCATAGCATTAGAGCTGGGAGGGACCCGACAGCTCTAGCTCCTTCACTTGTCCATATAATAGCCTGTCCCTTTAAGATTTGTTGCTGAATTAAACCTACTCCCAGGTCTAGGGAAAACTGTTCCTAGGAAACAGTTCCCTGGCTCCCTTCATGTCTTCACTAAAGTTCCTCCTTGGTCTTAGTGCCTTCTTTCTCAATTAGCTCCATGTATCCTCTATAAATCTGGTTTGTATGTCGTAGTTGTTTACTTCTTGTCTCCCCCTTTAGATTGAGTGCAGGGGCTGTCTTTTGCCTTTCTTTTTATCAGCATAGTGTTTGGCACACAGTACTTGCTTAATACATGCTAATTGCCTGACTAAGAGTTTTGAGCATTTGCAGCTTTTTAGAACGTGAGAAGCTGTGGTAACCTGGAGAACTGTGGACATCACGGTGGTTATTTAATTTGGGGACAAAACATAATTTGATTGAAAACAAAATGTGAGAATTTGATTATTAATCATAAACTAAAATATGATTATTCACAGGGAAGACCCATAGTCTGAACCCAAAAAGTTTATAGGAGGGAAGTGAAAAGATAGATTTTAGAATTGTTTTGGTTAAGCTTAAAGAGACAGAGAGGCAGGATTTCAACTCTGGTCTTCCTAACTCCAGGCTCAATGCTTCATCCACAAAGTCACCTCGATGCCTTTTAAAGTACTCAACAGATCCATTAGTTTGGCTGAAATGTCATGCCCAGTGAGGTACTAGCCAAGCACAGTCTAGATCTAGCCTAGCAGAGGAAGTGTCATCACTTCAGGAGATACATTCATTGAGGAACTTTGGTGAAAAGTTAAGATAGAAAGAATATACAGAAGTTTGTAGTGTTGAGTTGTGAGTTGCCCTGAGCATGTGAGTTTTCTTCATTCATATATTTTGTGGCAAGATTGTCTAAGTCTGTGCCTACTTACCCGCATGGATTATGAGTGCAATGGTGGAGAGTGTCCAGGTTCATATGTAGAATGTGACTTATCTGCTATTCATGCATGTAAGTACCTATAATGATATAATTATTATATTTTCCTTTGTTGTTTAAGCAAATGATTGTGTTTGGCATCTAATATTTTCATGATTGTGAGGAGCCCATTGTATAAATGGAAGGATATCAGCAGAGGCTCAAGAACTAGAGTGGTGAATAGGAGATAGATATTTCCCACTTAACCGGGTTCCCCAATGACCCTGAGTAAATTTGAGTATAACTGTGGTGATGGTACTTCTCTGGGAACTTAGTGGAGTGACTGAACCAGTCCAGAGAATGAGTAATATCCATGTGCCTATGTAATAAATGTGAACCCAGAAACTATATGAATACAATTACAAAACACTTTTGACAAAAGTAAAGTCAGATCTAAACAATTGGGGAAAATATTAATTGTCCATGGGTAGTCTGAGCCAATATATCAAAATGACAATTCTGTCTAAATTAATCTATGTATTCAGTGCCATGCCAATCAAACTACCAAAAATATTTTATAGAACTAGAACAAATAATAAAATTCATCTGGAAGAACAAAAGATAAAAGAGATCAAGAGAATCAATGAAAAAATAAATGTGATGGAAGGTGGTCTAGCCATACCAGAATGTCTTATAAAGTGGTAATTATCAAAAATAGTCTGGTACTAAAATATAGAGTGGTAGATTAGTGGAATAGATTAGGTACACATTAAATTATAGTAAAAGACCTTCATAATCTAAGATATGATAAACTCAAAGATTCAAGTTTTGCAACAAAAACTTCTGGGAAAACTGGAAAACAATATGGCAAAACTAGGTATAGGCCAACATTTCACACTATATACTAAGATAGAGTCAAAATAGGCACACGATTTACACATGAAAGCTGATCCCATAACCAAATGGATAAAGGAAGAATTTAGGACCATTGCAAAATGTAAACTAGATCATTTTGATTATATAAAATTTAATGTTTTTCCCCCTCACAAACAAAACCAATGCAACCAAACTTAAAAGGAAAGCAGAAAACTGGGGGGAAATTTTTGTAATAAGTATCTCTGATAATTGCCTCATTTCTCAAATATATAGAGAACTGAGTCAAATTTATAAAAATATAAGTCATTCCCCAATGGATAAATGGTCAAAGGATATGAACAGACAGTTTTCAGACAAAGAAATAAAAGCTATCTATAGTCATATTAAAAATACTCTAAATCACTATTGATTAGAGAAATGCACATTAAAACTACTCTGAGGTACCACCTGACACTTATCAGATTGACTAATAGGACAAAAAAAGAAAATCATAAATGTTGGAGGAGATATGGGAAAACTGGGCCACTAATGCACTCTTAGTAGAGTATGAGCCAATCCAACCATTCTGGAGAGAAATTCGGAACTATGCCCAAAGGGCTATAAAATTGTACATATTCTTGGATCTAGCAATACGTTACTAGGATCTATATTCCAAAGGCATCAAAATAAAGGGGAGAGAAGGATCCATTTGTACAAAAATATTTATAGCAGCTCTTTTTGTGGTGGCTAAGAATTGGAAATTGAGAGGATGCCCATCAATTGGGGCACGGCTAGACAAGCTGTGGTATATGATTGTTATGGAATATTATTTTGTTATAAGAAATGACAAGCAGAATAATTTCAAAACACCTAGAAAGGCTCACATGAACTGATGCAAAGCAAAGGGATCAGAAGCAGAAGAACATTGTACACAGTAACAGCAATAGTGTACAATGAACAATTGTGAATAACTTAGCTATTCCCAGCAATACAATGATCCAAGACAAGCCCAAAGGAGTCGTGTTAAAACATACTCTGCCTCCTGAGAAAGAACTGATACACCCTAATACAGGCTACAGAATGCTATTCTTCACTTCCTTTCTTTCTTCATCATTTTCTCTTTCATTCTTTTTTTAAGTCTTCTCATACAAAATGACTAATATGGAAATGTTTTACATGATTTCACATATATAAACTATGTCAAATTGCTTGCCATTTCAGGAGAGGGGAGAGCAGTGAAAGAGGAAGGGAGGGACAGAATTTGGAACTGAAAACTTTTTTTAAATATTTAAAAATTGTTTTAACATGTGATTGGGGAAAAATAATTTAAAAAAAAGAAATGTGAGCAGCAGCATGATGGTAAATGTTTAATAATCGATTCTCCATAAACACTGTACAAAAGAAACACTTTAAAATTTAATCTTCATTATTAATTCCATTACTTTCTTAAGTCTAGACTACCATCAAAATAAGAAAACAAGCCCTCAACTGTATCATTTGCCAATTCTTAAAGTGTATGTCCTCATGCTAAACATTTAACAATCAGCTTTCAAAAGCAGATTCTGGCTGCAGCACATCCCTCGATGGGAGACGCTACCCCTGTGGGTACTTGCTACTCCACATAGGGGAACAGGTTCAGAGAGGTTGTGATTTGCCCAATGCCACAAAAATGGAGAGCCAGAATTCAAACCCAGGTCTTCTGACTCCAAATTCAGCACTCTTTCCACTACCTCACACTGTGCAAAAGCCTTACTTACCCCAACATAATAAATGATGGCTAGCATTTCTATAGTATTTTAAGATTTGCCATAAATTATTTCCTTTTATACTCACAACAGCCCTGGGAGGTAGGTGCTACTCTATTGCCTTTTTATATCTGAGAAAACTGAGGCAGCCAGACGTTAAGTGACTTGCCCAAGGTCACACAGCTAGTAAGTGTCTGAGGACAGATTTGAATTTGGGGCTTCCTGACTCCAAGACTCTGTGCACCCCAGATCTCTGAAGTGGCACATAATAAGTGTTCAATGTTTTTTAAATGAAATAAAATCTCACCACTGATGAAAAGGGAGAAAGTGAGTGTTTAAAGTACAAGCAGAAGAGAGAAGATAATGAGGCTTAGATAAAAAGGAAGAAGGAAGGAAGCATTGGAGTCCTTTTATGGGATAGAAGAACATTCACCTGGTCCCTACTGAAGAGCCCCTTGGAGTGGCACGTCCCCGGGTTATAGACCAGATGCCCGCATTCTCCTCAGAATTCCCTTGCTGTGTATAATTTGATACCCAGAGCAAGGGAAAAGGTCTTGCTGGAATGCAGGCCATGGCTCATGTCTGGAACATGCTCCAGTGTTGAAATACTTCCCTTCCTTTCAAGCCTTGGCTTAGGTGCCTCACCATCCAAAGGTTGAAACTGATAACTCCCTGCTCAGACTTCCTCAGACCACTCCATCTGTGTCTCTTCTCAGCTCCTTCCACCTTCATCTTTTCAATCAACAGGCAAGTCTGAGTCCTATGCTAAGCGCTAGGGCTTCAAAAACCAGAGTCCTTGACCTCAAAGAGCTTCCATTCTAATGGAGACATACGTGATAGGAACGTACGATACAAAATAGATGGTGGGTAATTTTAGAAGGTATATAATCCAAAGCTTAGGACCCTCTGACTCTGGGCTCACATGAACTGGCTCCCCTCTTGGGAAATGAACCCAAAGGACATTTGGGTTCTTTATTGCCCTCAGCCAGACTTTATTCAGGGACCCTCCAAATAGGCTTGTATCTTATTTTCCACAAATGTTACTAATATATTCTTCAGCATCTACAGAAACACTCAAGGTGATGCTTGCCTACTAGTCATCAAATTTTATTTCGCCCCACAGAAAATGAAAGGCACAAAGGAATCATAGTGGCCCACAAGCAGATACAGAAAACATGTAAAACACTCACAGTAATTCCTTTTGATACGGAGACAGAATTTGGGGTTTCTAGAAATATACTGGCATTTCAATTAAACCATCTCTTTTGTAAGGCATATAGGGGTGAAAAGAGCACAGTAGGATGTAAAATTAGAGGACCAAGGTTCAAATCTCAATTGTGCCACTTGCCACCTTTGTGACTTTGAGTAGTGGAGCCTTAATCAGTGAATGGGCACTGCCTCAGTCAAACTGAGACCTGTCTAAGACCTTAGTTTCAAAAGGCAAGGCCCCCTACTGCATCCTGGGCTGTCTCCAGTTGTCCTGATTTATATCTGGCCACTGGACCCACACAGCTCTAGAGGAGAAAGTGAGGCTGGTGACCTTGCACAGCCCTGCCTCACTTAAATCCAATTCACTTGCATGTCATAGCATCACCGCCCTGGTGATGGTCCTCTTCAAGAACAAAGGATAAACAGCAGCAACTTGGAGCAACTAATTTAACCCCCTGAAATAAGGAAGTTAGACTGGATGACTTCTACGGTCTCTCAGTTCAGGATGTCATGATTTAGGGTTTGCAAAATGCAATATCTGCATCACCTCATTTGAATCACAGCACAAACCCAGGAAGTAGGCTTTGCAGGGTTTATCTGTGGCTGTCATTCAATTGTTCAGCTGTGTCCAACTCTTTGTGACCCCCTCAGGCACTTTTGTCTTCCACTGTCTCCTAAAGTCTGTCCAAGCTCGTATCTGTTGCTTCCATGACACTCTCTAACCATCTCATTCCCTGCTGTCACCTTCTCCCTTTGCCTTCAGTCTTTCCCAACATTCCCCCAATGAGTTGTCTTCTCATTATGTGACCAATGCATTTAAGCTTCAACTTCAGTATGTGTCCTTCCAATGAATAGTCAGAGTTATTTTCTTTAAGTATTGACTGTTTTGATCTCCTTGCTGTCCAAGGGACTCTCAAAAGTTCTCTCTGGCACTACAGTTGGAAAGTGTTGATTCCATAGTGCTCAGCTTTCCTTAGAGCCCAGCTCTCACAGCCATACATAACTTTTGGAAAACCCCAATTGTCTTGCAAAAACAAAACAAAACAAAACAAAAAACCCTCTTTTAATCTCTGCCCTGCTTCATTTTGTACTCCATGGTCAAACTTGTCTATTATTCTGATTATCTTTTGATGACTGACTTTAGCATTCCAATCCTCTGTGACGAATGTGACATCTTTTTTTTTTTTTGTATTGCTTCTAGAAGATGTTATAGCTTGACTATAGCTTGACATATGGACCTTGATCAGCAAGACAATGTCTGCATTTTAGTATGGTGTCCAGATTTGGCATAGCTTTCCTTCCAAGGAGCAAGTGTCTTTTAATTTCATGGGTATAGTCACCATCTATGGTGATCTTTGAGCCCAAGAATATAAAATCTGACACTGCTTCCAATTCTTCTTCCCTGGTTTGCCAGGAAGTGAAGGGACTACATGCTATAATCTTAGTTTAGGTTTGTTTTTTTTTAATATAGAAATGTATTTCTACATATTACATATTCCTATGTAAACATATAAAATATATTAAAACTATTGTTTAAAATGTCCTCCACTTTTGGCTTCAAGGTATATAATCAATCTGATTTCAGCATTGTCCATCTGGTAATGTCCATGAGTAGAGTAGCCTTTGGAGTTATTAAAAAAAGAGCATTTGCTATGACATCCAGTTATTTTGATAAAACTCTTATCAGTCGGGGCAGCTAGACAACACAGTAGATGACATCGCTGACCTTGGAGTCAGGAGGACCTGAGGTCAAATCCAGCCTCAGACACCTGACATTTACTATCTGTGTGATCCTGAGCAAGTCACTTAACCCCAATTTCCTTGCAAACAAAACAAAACAAAAAACATCTATTAGTCTCTGCCCTGCTTCATTTTGTACTCCATGGCCAAACTTGTCTGTTATTCTCATTATCTTTTGATGACTGACTTCAGCATTCCAATCCTCTGTGACAAATGTGACACCTTTTTTTTGGTATTGTTTCTAGAAGATGTTATAGGTCCTCATAGAACTGAGCAGCTTTGATCTCTTCAGCATCACTGTTTGGAGAATAGGCTTATATTACCATGATGTTGAATGGTTTGCCTTAGATTCAAATATCATTCTGTTGTCTTTGAGATTCCATCCCTGTACTGGTTTTTGTTTTTATGCTTTTATTGACTATGAGGACTATTCTATTTCTTCTAAGGGAATCTTGTTCACAGTTGTCTACGTAGTGATCATCTGGAATTAAATTCACCCATTCCTATCCATTTAAATTCACTGACACCCAAGACATCAACGTTTAATCTTTTCATCTCCTATTTGACCATGTCCAACTAACCTTGGTTCCTAGATCTTGCATTCCAGGTCTTCCTATGCAATACTGGTAGTAGTGACTTGCCATTTCCTTCCCCAGTGGATCACCTTTTGTCAGAACTCTGAATTATGACTTGTCCATCTTGGGTAACCCTGCACAGCATAGCTCATAGTTTCACTGAGCTACACAAACCCCTTTGCCTTGATAAGGCAGAGACTCAAAAGGGGGTCAGGTGTTATTACTCATCCAAATTTACAGATAGGATGAAATTTACATACCATAGAGGTATGTGGCTTTCTCTTGGTCATCTGGTGAGTTGGTCTATCTTGCCTCTAAGACCCATCCTTTTTCCTTTATTCTGCAAGACAAATACTGTAATCACTATGTTTTAATTGAAGTCATTTCCCAAGGACAACATCAACCAATTAAGAAGCATTTATTAAGCAACTGTGTGTTGTATACAGTGAGTGCTAGGTACTTAGTATTCAAAGACAAAAATGAGAATTACTACTCTCAAGGAGCTTACATTCTATTAGAATAAAGTGAATGTTAAAGTCAAAGACTTGTAGACATAGATGGACCAGATAGATACATGTCAATTCATAAGTTCCAATAGATAAACATTCGGTCAGTTAATAAGTATTTATCAAGTGCTATGTGGCAGGCACTGTGCTAAGCACTGGGGATACAAAGAAAGCAAAAGACAGTCCCTGCCCTCAAGGAGCTTGCAATCTAATCAGAGAGACAACATGTGAACAACTGTTTATTAACAACTATCTGTAGAATAAATAGGAAATAATTAAAAGAGGGAATACACTAGCATTAAGTAGGATTGGGAAACACTTCCTTTAAAGGGGGCAATTTTAGCTGGGACTTGAAGAAAGCCAGGGGTGGAGAAGAGAGAAAGCATTCAGGATTTAGGATTATGCTAGACACTCTATGCAGTCTAAGATACTGTATGGGTGAAGGCAAACGTGTGAACGTGTCTGTATGTATGTGTATGTGAGTTTATGACTGAGTGTGTGTGTTTATAAATTGAAAAATCCTCTCTAAGCTTCAGTGGAAGCCAAATGTTCCTTTACTCTCACACTGGCTGCTTCCAGAACTATCTGGTATTTGTCACGTAAATGGCAACTATTTTTGCAGCTAATCTGCTCATTGGTTTTCCATTGTCCTTTGCCAATACATAAATACATCTCACTCTATCCCATTGGTAAAGTTGACCTAGTATTATAAACAATTCCTTTCTCTGTTAATATTATAGCATGCTATATTCCCCCCTCCAGGAAAATGGGAAGACTAGTTTGAATCAGCTGTAGTTTCTATAATTACCCCCAGAGAGCTCCCAGAACACCACCCCTAACTGAAGCCCCTAAGCCTTTTCCAGTCTTCCTTTGATAGAGGCTGGAAGTGTTTTCACAAAGTTTGCTGAGTCAGGAGGAAGAGGATATTTGGGATACATGGCATGGATTTATTTGAATTCCCTTAACCCTTCTGAATGAACCGGAGAAGCAAACAAATGCAGCTGTTGGTTACACAGCTGGAAATATATCCATCCCAGATAATTTATCACAGGTCATTATTTGCCAGTTGGTCCAATATGGCACTGGGAACAAATAGGGAATGGATGACTTCTTCCTTCCTCTCCCTATTAAAGGAAAGTGGTTTTTTTGTTTGTTTTTATTTATTTTTTATTATGGACTTAATTGCAGCAGGTAACATATTTATTATTAAGGTATGTGGAGTGCTTTATGTATATTGTCAACAAACATCAATAAAACATGAACATTTCAATATACAAAGAGAAATTTAAAAAGAGGATTGTTTGTGAAACTGTGAATCTCTGGATTGTACAGCCTTGATTTTTAAACCGTATATTAAATTTAACAGATTAGTACCAGGGGTAGGTGGCTTGCTCGTCTTTGTCCACTGCTAAACTCTCCCGGCTCTATTCTGTATACTTTAAAAATGATTCCTTCATACATCTGTTTGTTTTTCATATTTAAATGTTTCCCTTCATTTCTCTGATGCTCTTTTATTTTCCCTTTTTTTTCCACATCATCATTACTCCCCCTCCCTTCCTACAGTCCCTACCCAGGGAAAATTAAAGCCCATCCTCTTGATAAATAAGAATAGTCAAACAAAATAAATTTACACATTAGCAAGACTGAAAAATTGTTTTATCTTTTTTTTTCTCTAGGTTATCATGTCCCTATAAATAGAAGAGGAAAGCCACCATCTCTCAAGACAGCCCATTCCACTTGGGGATGGCTTTCATCATTAAGGAAGATTTTGCTTCTTTTCAGCTTTCCCCCTTCACTCCTCTAGGGTTCTTTGGGGTCAGAAAACAAAGATAATCCCTTCTCTACATGGCCATATGTTTAATATTTGAAGACAGCCATCCTGTCTTTACTGAATCTTCTCTAATCTAGCCTAAGTTTATCCAGTTCCTTGAACTGGTCTTTAGACAAGGACTCAAGGTCCTTTACCATCTTGAATGTCTTGATTGTCAGTTGACAAGGGCAGAGTACAGTGGGACTGTCACTTCCCTCCTCCTGAAACGTCTGCCCCTCTTAATGCAGCTGTGGGGGGAAAATAGAAACACTGTCATTTCTCAGCTGTTGATGAACTGATGCCCCAGCTACCTGGTGACCTAATATTAGAAAGTCCCCAACCAGAGAAATAAAATATAACAAACCATGCAAGGACACAGTAAAGGGGATAGTCTCATCCACTGCTATAAGAACTACTTGTCATGCTTGGATAAGAGACCCTGCATCTGGTCATTTCCCCTTGAGGGGGGAATGTTTTTTTATAATTAATCCTGCCACCTGCATTCCAAATTCTTTTTTTCCCCTGTCTGATCTTCCTCTTTCTCTATCCCTCCCTCTCTTGTGAAATCCTTTACCTATCTATCTTGAAAGGTTATAAAACCTAAATCTGTACCCAAGAAAACTGGAGCTGCTCTTCAATGAAAATGGCATTCCTTAATATGCTAAGAAATTCCTTTGGTCTCCTTTCCTTAACCCAAAGTCACCAGATCCCTGCAAATAGTATACATCTCCCAAGAGATCCGTTTCCCTGACACAGTTCTCACAATCACATTGAAGTTTTTGTCTGCCATATGCACTACTGACTCACATGGAGCTTGTGGTGGCAAACTAAACACGCCCCCCCCCACCCCAGATCTTCTTCAGAATAACCACTATCTATGCATGTCTCCTACACTTCATACTCTGAGGTTGACTTTCTGAACCCAAGTATAAGACTTTGCATTTATCTTTATTGAACTTTATCTTACTAGACTCAACCAATGCTGTAGACCACCAAGATCCCTTTTGGATATTTACTCTTATTCATTGTGTTTATTGGCTGCTCTGTGTTTAGAGCATTGGGTGTGGAGCCAGAAAGACTTGAATTTAAATCTGACCTTGGACTGCATGGTCCAAGGACTGGCTGCATCAACTCTGGGTAAGTATCTTAAACTCTGTTTATGTAAAATGGGAGTAATAATAGCACCTACCTCCCAGGGTTGTTATGAGGATCTAACTATATATCTGTCTAAAAAAAGTACTTAGCAAAGTGCCTGGCACATAGTAGGTGGTTTTTTTGTGTGTATGTGTGCATACATATGTTATTTATATACACATATATTATATTTGTGCTTGTTCCCTTCTCTTCCCTATACCTCCCAATTTTGCATCATATGTAATGCTGATAAACAATGTAATCTAAATTATTGATCACAGTTTAAACAGCACAGGGCCAAGCACAGATCCCTGGGATACTCCACTAGAGACCTTTTGCCACATTGACACTATATAATTAAAAAGAACTTTTTGAATCTGGCCATCCACTCAGCTCTGAGTTCATCTAATGGCATTATCAAATCACTCCTTTTCCATCTTCTCCATAAATCACGTGAGATACATGATAAAATCCAAGCAAACCATATCTACAACATTCCCCACATCTGCTATCCTGGTTATCCTGTCACAAAAGGAAATGAAGAAAGTCTGCCATGATGTGTTCTTGATGAAGCCAGGCTATCTCTGTAATCACTGCTTCCCTTTCTTAATGTTTGCTGGCCATCTCCTCTTACCAGGCATTAAAGTCAAGCTCACTGGCCTGTAGTTGGTAGATACCATAGTTTTTTGTGTTTTTCTTTAATAAAAACAGTATGATGATGTGAGAAAACAGATAAGAGAAATCAGTAAAGATGTATTTAAAAAGAAAATGGGACCAATATTTCCTGACACATCAATGACTTAGCAGTCATATCTGCATAGACTTTTGGTACCCAAGAATGTAACTCTCCTGGGCCAAGTGACTTGAATTTATCAAGTTCAGCTGGTGTCCAATGACTATAGTCTTACTTATCTTGATTATCAGCTTTTTAAAAAAAACGCTTTTGCTTTGCTGTTTCTAATACAAAAGTCCTCTTAGCAAAGAAAACAGAAGCAAATAAATAATGGAGCTTCTCTGTTTTTTCTCTTTTTTCATGTGTTATCACTTCATCCACCCCAAGGCCTATCTTACTTGGTCCGCTTTTCCTCCCAATATAGCATAATGCTTCCTCTCCCCAAACTCTTCCCTTACCATTTTTAGTCCTTAATTCCTAGCCTCAGCCTCAGCTCATTCTGAGCTTTAGCATTCTTAACTTTATTTTTCCAAGAAGCTGGCTTGTTCTTAAATTCATTGTCTGTTATCTGGCCTTACTTCTGTCACTTGTAGAATTCTTAAAATCTAAATTTCTTGGTGAATTCCCTATGTATTCACTCTGATCTCCTCAGTTAAATATTATTCCTCCTCACTAAAACTCTTTCCCTTTCTGTCTTCAAATTTCCATACTTAAATATCTCCCATCCGTTCTGGGATAACTTTCCCCTTGTAGTATTTTTAGTTCATGGGACCCTATTTATCTTTCTTCTCATCCCTTTGAAATCTGTCTTCCCAACATCCAGGCTGCATGTCAAACCAAGTCTGGATTTTCCCTCTCTATTACAAACTCTAGGAAAGGGTGGTAATTTTCCCCTCCAAAATTCCTACCATTTCTATCAAAAACAACTAGTTTCTCCCCATTAGTGAGAATCAGATCCAGAATTGAATTTTCATTTATTGGTTCTTCCACCTTTCAGAGGATTAAATTATTGCGAAGGCAAGTCAAGAAGTTATTAACTGATATACTTGGGACAAGAGGGCTCCAGCAGATACTTGGAAAACTGAAATCCCCCAATACTACTATAATGTGCCTCTGTGCCAAGTTCCTATCTTTTTTCCTAAACTACTCATCTACTTCTTCCTTCTGACCAAGTGGTCTGTAGCATATTCCAGTGACAAAAACACATCTGTTTCTCCTTCTGTTGACTTTCAGTCACATATCCCTATCATGCTTCCCCTCTCTGTCTCCTAGATTTCTTCATATGAGTATACCTTTTTGATATACAATACCATCCCCCCTCCAACCCCTATAGCTCCTTTTACCCATCCTTTTTTCTTTTGAATGAGGTAAACATATCCAGAAACCTAATCTAATTATGGGTTTCATCACTCCAAACTTTGTATTACTTACAGGGTCATTTTTGCCTCTTTAGTAGAGAATTCTAGTTCTTCATGTTTGTTGAGACATTTCTATATAAACACTTGAGGCCATGGGTCTTACTAAGAGTGCCTTTCTTGGACTGATCATTGCACCAAAGTGCCCGCATTTTTCAGTCATTTTCCTTTACATTCCTACAATCTGGGTAGAAAGCATTCTGATTCTGCTCACGTCATTCTGCATCAGTTCATAAAAGTCTTCCCATTCATCTCCCCATTCATCTCTTTCATCATTTCTTATGGCATAATAATAATATTCCATTACGTTTGTCTATCATAATCTATTCAACTATTCCCCAAGTGATTGACATACCCTGAGTTTCCAGTTCTTTACTATGACAAAAAAGTGCCACCATAATATTCTTGTTCATACTGTTATGCCCAAACCCAAAGCCCACCATTGAGCGCCTTTATATGTTTGTCTTTGTCTCTGTAATAGCTTGAAACAGCTTAAAGCATAGTCTTAGTATTGCCCAAGGTGTCCTCTTGGGGTTATAGTACAAGTTTATCTTAAGAAGAGACCACCCTGTTCTGTTCCTGCTAACCAAGCAGGTTCCCCATACTCTTTACCCAGAACATGACCCCTAGCCTGTCCCCATTACCTAATGACCCTCTACCCTGTACTCTTTACCCTGTACCCTCCACCCTGTTCTGGGAGGGTCCCCCTGCCAAAAATGTTGCATCCTTGTACCCTTGCACCATCTTCCCAAATTAGCCCTGAGCTATAGATCTAACCAATGACAATTCTTGGCTTCTGTGCATCATTGCTTATGCTATTTCCCCTCCCCAATTGTGGTTTTTGTGGTTTTAGCCTTTATAAGCATTGTATGTTCCCCAATTCAGGGCTGCCTGATTTGAGTGTATATTCCAGGCAGTTACAGACTTGATTAATAAATCCACACCCAAATCTACCTTGAACCCAGGTCTCAGCTCACTCTTATTCTCTGCACAACAATATGAGCCCTTTCCTTCTGTCTTTGACTTCTTTGGGGTATATACATGGCAGTGGTATCCCTGGGCCAAAGGGTAGGCATCATGGAATGACTTTTTGGGTATAGTTCCAAATTGCTCTCCAGAATGGTTGGACCAAGTCCTAGCACCATTAACAGTATGCCAATGGCTGTTTACCCACAGCCCCTCCAACAATTGTCATTTTTCCTTTTTATCATCTTTGACAATATGATGGCTGTGTGATGGGACCTCTGAGTTTTTCTTATTATTAGTGAGTTGAAGCGTTTTAAAATATGTGTCAAGAATTCAGCTGTGTCCTTTGTGCCCTCTGACCTTCTATCTCTATTTTACCTCGCCTCTGACACATGGCTTTCTTGATCTCCTTCAAGATTCAGCCCCTGTGACTAGAGTATTTCTCATGAATCATGAAATGATAGAATCTTAAAGCCAGAGTGATCTTATGAGGTTATCTATTCCTCTCTTTCAGGCTCAAAGTCCAAGAAAGGCCATTCCAGACTTCCTTTTTCTAAGGATGATGCATCATTCCCTCAGTGGAATGCTGTCTTCCCTCCCCTCTTTGTCTGTTGAACTTCTACCCATCTTTTAAAGCAAAATCAGATGCCACCTTTTATGGGAAGGTCCTGCTGATGCCTCTGACTGGTAATGATTTTCTTATTCTGAGCTTTACCTGTATGAACCCCACTCCTTCCTTACCTCTACCTACTGGCTTCTCTAGCTTCCCTCAAGACTCACAGACTCACATCAAGTCTCTCTCTCTCACTCTCTCTCCCTTCCTTGTATGGACAAAGTTATTCACATGCTGTCTCTTTCATTGGACTGTGAGTTCCTTAAAGACAGGCACTATTTTTGCCTCTCCTTGAACCCCCATGGTGCCTAACACATAGTAGGCAATTAATTACTGCTTATTGACTAACTAGTTCCTACACCTGATATCTACTGCTCTGTACAGTGAGTACCTTCCCAGAAAAGACCCTGTTAATCCTCTTTTAGGATAGACCCTAGATATGAGCCATACCAAAGCTATATTCGGAGATTTTCCTGGAGAAGATCCAAGGAATTATGAGCCAGAGAGTGTGAGAAAAGGCATGACCTTTTCCATTAGGAGTGCGAAGTTCCCCAGGCCTGAATCTGAGTCAGATTGAGCCCTGAGCCAAGGGTGCATGGGGGCGACAGAGTGCCACTCCATGCAACCCCTCTCCCTGGCTTCCCATCACAGGCAACATCTTGGGGCCTCTTCTGGCATCTGAGGGGCACATTCCATTCTTCTCCTAGTGCTTAATCCATTTAAGGAGCTTCCTCTTAAGGAGACACTTGTCTGTGATGGATTTCGCTCGACATAGGCTGCTTATAGTATCATCAGATGAGCTTGCACCTGCATTTTGAATGTACTATGGTTTTATAGGAACCTGCTGGAGGAAAATAGAATGCTCACCATCTTAGTAAGGACCCCTGGATGGATTTTGCCTAGACCTTCATCTGCCTTGGTGGAGATCCAAAGGAGGCATATATGGGTTGTTCCATGTGAAGTAAAATAAAGATAAAAGGTCAAATTTTCCCCCAGATCTATTTGGTTTCTTATTTGAGAAGGAAAGGGGTGATTCCCAGTCAACCATAAATCTCTAATATTTGTTGGTAGACAGTCCCATATGCTTCTGGAGGTCATCTGAAACTAAGCTTCTCCTCACAAAAGAACTTTACGCTCCTTCCTTTCCTTTTTTATTCACTTTTGTTTGTTGTTGCTTTTATTTTCATTATTTTCCCTAGTTGTTTTGGATTAGGACAGGCCCTTACAAGCACCAGGCATAATGAGAACTTTGTGAAATATTGTTTGCTTGTTGAAGTTATAACTTTGAATTTAGAACTTTATTTTTTGGGTGTAAATATTAACTCCAGGCCCAATATCTATGGTGGGTTTGGGCCCTCAGAAAAGACTTTTAGTTTTGGGCTTGTCTAAGAACTAAGAGCCCTCCCACCCAGTCCGTCAAACTCTTTAACAAGGTCTTACCACCCAGCCTCCATAGGCTCTTTCCCAGGGCTATTTCCATCCCTGGTCTTCCTCTTAGCCCATTACTTTGGATCTACCCCAGAGCCATCTCAATGTAGGCCTGGCACCTAAGACTCCTTCTGTTCCTACCTTCTGGCACATCATGCAACACTTTGAAAGAGAATCTGAAAAAGTCTAATCATGTTCTTCCCTCCATGGAACCCTCTCTAATCACTATTCATGGATGTTCTGCTTGGACACACTCTTTAATGGTTAACATGACCCTTCCCCCCATTCCTTTCCTATCCCAGTGATTCTAAACCTTGCCCTGCCCTACTGACAATGTACAACTCTCTCCCTCTCTCCAACTTCCCACCCTTTTGCTCCTTCACATCTTTATTTTATTTTATTTTTTTTGCTTTTTTTTTTGGAGGGCAATTGGGGTTAAGTAACTTGCCCAAAGTCACGAGGCTAGGTTTTTGTTTGTGTGTGTTGAGTGTCTGAGGTCGGATCTGAACTCAGGTCCTTCTGACTCCAGGGCCAACACTCTACTCACTGCATCACCTAGCCGCCGGGCTCCTACACATCTTAATCCTACCTCCCCTCAGATGTCCCCATCCATATCTGCCCACATCCCTCATAGTGCACTTTGGAATGCCTACTCCATAATTAACAAATTGTCTTTCATCTTAAAGATTTTTTCCTTTCTCACTCCTTCCATTGCTGGCACTCATTGCAATCTGGCTCCCTTTGGATGATTCTGCTTCCTTGGATATCCTTCCTAGCACCAGCTACACTAACCTCCTCCCCTATCCCATAGCCATTCTCTGGTCTTGATGGAAGATCCAGAATACTCCTTCCTTTCTATTTCCAGACTGTACCACCACCACTCAGGAGTCTGTCTTCCTTTGAGGCTCATGTTGTTCAAATTTATCAACCAATCCAGAGCCTAATGGCCATTATAAATAAACCTCTAGGATATTGTCTTTCCTTCCTCAATAAGTTCACTGCCTGGATCAGAACATCTCTCTCCTCCCAGTTCCCTGCATTCATACCAGAGGACTCCAATATATCAACTGATAATCTCTCAAGTACCCTAACTTCCCAGTTATCTACTTAGTTCCTACAAGCTATTCCTCAGCTATACAAAGAAATGGTCATACTTTCAATTTATCATTATGCAGTATTCCATTCCCATGTTCACAAACTCCAACATTCCCTTATTTAATATATCAAATATATGAATTTTAATATCACATATAATAAATATCTAATAATATCCTTTATCATTCCACCTTTCCTTAGACCCCAGGATCCCTAAGATCATTCTTCATTCTCATTTAATAGTATTTTTTTCAATTATGTGGAAAGATAGTTTTCAAAATTTGTTTTTGTAAGATTTTGAATTCCAAATTTTTCTCCCTCCTTCCCTTCCCTCTTTTTCCTTCCCCTTCCTCAAAACAGTAAGCAATCTAATATAGGTTATACATATACAATCATGTTAAATACATTTCCACATTAGTCATGTTGTGAAAGAAGAATCAGACCAAAAGGGGAAAATGACAAGAAAGAAAAAAGAAAAAAACATGAAAATAGTATGTTCTGATCTGCATTCAGACTCCATAGTTCTTTATCTGGATGTGGATTAGCATTTTCCATCATGAGTCTTTTGGAATTGTCTTGGATCATTGTATTGCTGAGAAGAACTAAGTCTAACAAAGTTAGTCATCATACAATGTGGCTGTAACTGGATACAATCTTCTCCTGGTCTTTCTCACTTTACTCAACATCATTTCACGTAAGTCTTCCAGGTTTTTCTGAAATCCACCTGCTTGTCATTTCTTATAGCACAGTAGTATTCCATCACAATTATGTACCTCAACTTCTTCAGCCATTCCTCAACTGATAGGCATCCCCTCAATTATTTATAATTCTTTGCCACCACAAAAGAACTGCTATAAATATTTTTGTGCATGTGTGTCCTTTTACCTTTTTATGATCTCTTTGGCATACAGATCTAGTTGTGGTATTGCTGGATCAAATGGGGATGCACAGTTTAGTTACCCTTTGGGCATAGTTCCAAATTGCCCTCAATAATGATTAGATCAGTTCACAACTCCACCAACAATACATTAGTGTTCCAATTTTCCCACATCTTCTCCAACATTTCTTATTTTGTCTTTCTGTCACATTAATCAGTCTGATAGGTGTGAGGTGTTACCTCAGAGTTGTTTTATCATCCTTCATTCTCATCATAACCTCCCCTCCCCCTACCCCACAGTTCTTCTCCAGACTATGCATTGGACACACATTTACTCACTTCCCTATCTTGACTCCTTGTTGAATCAACTCAGTCCAACACTTAGTACCTTATTCTCTTATCCTGTCACTGATCATACTTTGCCAAATCCCAGTCCTGAGTTTCTCTCACTGTCTGCCTCCTTTGTTCTTATTAATCTTGTAAATGAACTGGAGGAAGTTATTAAATTGTGCTATTTAGATTCACTACAAGTTTATGATGTCTAATTTCAGCTGGCCTTTATTGTAGTGAGGCAATCATTCTACTTAATTCAATATCCCACTCTTTACAATGGTTATTCCAAAACTTTCCCTCAAGCCTCCCACAGCGCCCACCCCAAAACCCTCACTCATCTGAGGATCTCACTGCACTGAAAAAAATCCCAGACCCTTCCTGAAAAGTTCCCTCTTCATCCCTCCTTTCCATCACACATCCTTCAGCTGTCTTTCCATCCCATGTCCTCCCTCACTCCAGTCTTGGATGAAGAAGTGGCCATTCTCCTTGCCAAGAGCAATCACTCTACATTTCCCCTCAGTCCCAGAAGATTGCTTCCACTATCATCCCAACTCTCTTATGTTCTTCAGTGTCTCTCTGTCTACTGACCCCTTCCTTGATGCCCACAAATATGCCTGTGTCCTCTGCATTCTTAAAAACAAAACCCCTTCATTTGGTTCTATCATCCTCCCTAGCTATTTCCCTCTATCTCTCTTCTCCATGGCTAATTCCTTGAGAAAGCCGTCTTCTCAGTGTTTTCATTTGCTTTCCTCTCATTCTTTTTCCAAACTCACTGTAATTTGACTTTCATTCTCATCATCCAATTGAAATTGTTCCCCTCAAGATGTCTAATGATCTCTTAATTATAAAATCAACTGTCTTTTTCTCAATCCGCATCCTTCTAGAACTCCTTACAATGCTGATTACTATTGGTTCCTTTCTCCTCCTGAATCCTCTCTCTTAATCCTCTCTCTTGTCTTGTCTTCTCTTCCTTCTCTTCTCCTCTCCTCCTCTTCTCTTCTCTTCCCTTCTCTTCCTCCTCTTCTTTTTTCTTTTCTTCTCTGGTTTCCCATGACACTGCTCTCTCCTGGCTCTTCTATACATCTGACCACTTGTTCTCAGTTCCTTCATCTAGTTCTTCACCTATATCATGTCCACTAACCATCAGTAAAAGTTTTCTGTTTGGCATGTAAAGCCCTTTATAACCCATTCCCTTTCTACATTTCCAGTCTTCTATACTTTATATTCTCTCCATATATCTTTCTTTGTGTCCTCAGTACTTAGGACAGAGCTTAACATATAGTAAGTACTTTTAAAATGCTTGTTGACTGACTAAATAGATTACTTGGGACCTTTTTACATGACATATGTTGTTTTTTAGTCATTTTCAGGCCTGTCCAACTCTTTGTGACCCCATTGGGGGTTTTCTTGGCAAAGATACAGGAGTGGCTTGTCATTTCCTTCTCATGCTCATTTTGCAGATGAGGAAACTGAGGCAAATAGGGTGAAGTGACTTGCCCAGGGTCACACAGTTAGTAAGTGTCTGAGGCTGGAATTGAATTCAGGAAGATGAGTCTTCCTAACCCCACACCTGGCACTCTATGCACAATGGAGCCAGCTAGCTTCTCTATGGAAAAATGCATCCCCTTATTTCTGCCTCTTTTTCCCCCAGTAGAATGAACACTTGAGGACAGGAGGTGTTTCATTCTTTGTGCCTGTGCTCCCAGTGCCTAGCTCACCACCGGCACATAATCGGTCTCAATAAATGCTTGTAGGGTGAATGAGCCCCACACATCAATCAACAAATTTTTGTCAAATGCTTACTACATACTGACACTGTGCTAGGCACTGGGGACATAGGTACAAAGAATGACAGAATTCCTACTCCTAAGGAGCACATGGCTAACAAGGGAGGCAGCACATCCAGCTCTCTGACAAACAAATGTCACCATTCCTACCCCCACAACATCTCTTGTGTGTGACCCCTTATCTCCACTCACTGTTACCTAATTCAGTCTCTCATCCCTTCTCCCCTAAATTATTACAACGGCCTCCTCTTTGGTTTACCTGCCTCAAGTCCCTCCCCATTTGAGTCCACACTACACACCACTGTTAGTGATATTCCTTAAGCAAGCTCAGGCCTGAGCCTGATCCCCTTGTTCTTTTAGCCTCAGTGGTTCGCTATTGGCAAACTCAGTCTGGCTTCTGAAGCCCTTCCCAACCTGTCCCTAATCTATCCTTGCAACCTCATTAGATGCTTCTCCTGCTCCCATGCTTTCCAATCCAACAAAATGGACCTTCTCAACTCATGTTGAAAAATGCTACCCACCTGCAGAAAAAGAACTGATGTCTGAATACAGACTGATTCCTTCCTTCCTTCCTTCCTTCCTTCCTTCCTTCCTTCCTTCCTTCCTTCTTTCCTTCCTCCTTCCTTCCTTCTTTCTTTCTTCTTCTTTCTCTGTCTCTCTGGCTCTTCCTTTCTCTTCCTTCTTTTTCTTTCTTCTTTCCTTCCTTTCATTTTTTTTGTTCAAATCTCCTCATATAAAATGGCTAATTTGGAAATGTTTTACATCATTGCAAACATACAACCTATATCAGGATGAGAATTGAGAAAATGACAGTAGATTTGACAATTAAGAGATCATTAGTGATATTGGGGAGAACAATTTCAGTTGAATGATGAAAATGGAAGTCAGATTATAGTGAGTTTGGAAAAAGAATGAGAGGAAAGCAAATGAAAACACTGAGAAGACGGCTTTCTCAAGATCTCTATCTCAGGGAGTGGAAGAAGGAGGGAGGGATAGAATTTGGAACTTAAAATAAGCAAACAAAAAACCAATGAATGTTAAAAAATGTTTTTACATGTAATTAGGGAAAAATTAAATATTATTTTAAAACAACAACAGACCTTCTCACTTGAGAAAATGAGCCTAGCTAGAAAGCTATTGCAGCAGCCTGGGTGAGAGGTGCCAAGGGCCTCTTGGAGGATAGAGTGGTCTCATGAATGGGAAGGGACATGTGTGAGAAACAACAAAGGTAGAAATGACAAATATGGAAGATGACCCTGACGTTTTAAGCTTGGGCCATTAGAAGGATTATGGTACCCTCCACAAATAATAGGAAATTTGGGGGGAAGGGAGGGTTTGGGAATAAAGATAAGGGTTTGGTTTGACATGTCAAGTTTAAGACTGAAGGGAAGTTAGTGAATTAGTGAAGCCAAGATTGTATAGGAAGTAAGTGGAAAAGCCTGGATTTGAATCTGTGTCCTCTGATCATCTGTGCTCTGTTGAACTCAATATGGACAAAGTGGTTTCCAATGTGGTCCAATGGCAAGAGGAAATGTTTGGAGTCAGGGGACTCTGACCTTACCTGTGTGATCTTGGTCAAGTTACCTCAAGGTTTCTGCTTTTTCGTGTCCTTGTCTATGAAATAATGGGGGTGGAATGATGGCCTCTGAGGTCCCTTCCAGCTCTAGACCTGGGATCCCAGAATTCCTGGCTGTGTGACCTTGGGCCTCAGTTTCCTTGTCTGTAAAACGAAAGGGCTGTGGCTCCATGATCCTTTATCATCCTAAGCCCACAAAGCACTATATAAATGTCAGCTATTCACGAGGATGTGCTAAGAGCACTCCGTATACATGAAAACATCATGACAATGTGAGTTTTCATTTCTCTCATGATTTCTTCTGAAGTCTCAGTTCTCCCTGAGTTTGGGCTCTGGATCTTAGTGATGGGTTGTAGATTTCTCTGTAAATTCATCAGCGAACACTAGATGGCAGGAGTGACCGACAATTGGAATCTGGGGAATTGAAGGGAACAGAAGAACTCCCCAATCCATAAAATTCCATGTTGTTTGGGTTAAAGAGAATAATATTTTATTACTTCCTGTGTCCATTGGGCCAAAGCAAATATTTACTCTAACTCAGCATACTTCCTCAAATCTCCGATGGATGCATCACTGGCAGTGAACAATTCCCTTCCGTGATCCTGCTAACAGATTAGCACAGCTGACTCTGGTCTTTGGGGTTTTCGTGCCACCAGCTTGGGGCATCAGGGGAGCCATGTTCAACATGACAAGTGGAATGGGGAAATGAAAGACTCATCTACTACCCTCCCCAACCGGCCTGACCCAGCGTCAAGCCCTTCTTTGGCCTCTCTCTCTTCTGACCCTCATGTTTCTGATTGGTCATCCATTATGGTAGCTAGCTGGAACCAGTGCCCCCTCTGGTTCTGGGCACAAGACCATTCCAGAAAAGGACCTGTCTGTCATTTGCCCAGACTCCACCCACCAGACCTGTGACTTCCCTGACCCAAACACTCCCTGGCTAGAGGCCAGTCTTCTATGCATGCTGCCTCTCCCCCCATGGAAGGCAGGGACCTTCTTGCGCTTCGGATTCGTATCCTAGAAACTGGCACAGTGCCAGACATAGAGTGAGTGCTTAATATATTTTCAATTATTCATTTATCCTTCAGTTCAAACAAATCACTTTGGCCCAAATGACCAGGCATATAGTGAGTGCTTAATAATTTTTTTCAATTATTCATTTAGTCTTCAAACAAACCACTTTTGCCCAGATGATTTAGACATTAGGAACCTAGGTCATGTAATCACAGAGTAAGAATAAACCTTAGAGAAAATTTCCTCAACCCCTTTGTTTTACGATTTAAAAACCCACAAGCCCCTGAGCTTTAGAGCTGGAGGAAACCTGGGAAATCACCAACCTGCTGTTTTCTCCATTGAATGCAAAGTTCCTGAGAACAAAGCCTGCCTCATTTCTGTGTCTGTTTCCCCAGTGCCTAGCACAGTCCCAGGCATACAGAATGTGTTTCATAAATGCTCATGAGTTGATTTATTTAATTAGTGCTATCACCTCATTTTACAAATGTGAAAACTGAAATTACTAGAAGGGAAGTGACTTGGCCAAGGATGCACATTCAGATTATGGTGGATTCAAGATGAAAATATAGGTGTCCAGACTCCTAGTACTCAGGTGTGTCTAGGATCACAAATTTAGACTTTGAAGAGGACTGAGACATCAAATCAATCCCCTTCATTTTCCAGAGGAAGGAACTGGGACATGGAGAGGTAGTGACTTGCCCAATGTCACACAAATCTTTAATGGCAGAGCTGGGGTTAAATCCAGGCACCCTGAATGGCAGTCAAGTTCTCCCCACACTCGAGCCCCAGATCTCAGGTGCAGCTCTCAATGAGAATCTTAGACATCACTCAGCCTATGTGGAAAGAGGAGAAAGACAGAGTTTGAGAGGTGGAGAGGCAGGAGGGGATCAAAACTTTTTATAGCCCCTTGACATCAGATCAATCCTTTTGATTATTACTATATAAATCTGGGACAAGAAAACTTTGAGAAGAAGATAGTTTTATCTAAGGGAACTCCAAGACAATTTTCATTTAGTTAATACAACCATAATCTGGGAAGCAAAAACCTCATGGTGATTGTTCTCAAATGGTTGAGACCAGATCATCTCCATGAATTTTCTCCTGTACAATTTTCACTTTGACAAATGGCATCAACTAAATTATTAGGAGACCTAGACCCCAGTGCTCTCTTTACTAGCATCTCACAGCATTTCTTCAAGCAAATAATTTTATTGAAACTCTTTGGGTCTTGGTTTCTGTATCTGTAAAGTGATATGATGCAGTTAGATGATATCTAAGGAACGTTCCAGCTCTCATTCTCCATGTTCTAACACTCTGGGGAATGTCAGAGGTGAGAGATACCTTAGAACGGGGAATGTACTTCAGAACACATCTGGTCCAACCTCTCCATTTTCCAAAGAAAGAAACTGAGACCCAGAGAAGTTATGACTTGTCTGAGGTCACACAGGTGGTAGGTATGTATATAGTATGAGAAGCAGGACTTGAGTCCAGCTCATCTGACTATGGACTCAGTGCCCTGCCCACTGTACTGCTTTTGAACATAGGTCTCCAGCTGTCAAACCCAGTGGTTTTCCCATTAAGTCACATTAGAATCAGAAGAAACCATAGAGATTCTCATTTCACAAAGGAGGAAACTGAAGCTGGTCAGCGGACCAGTTAGTGGCATAGTCCAAACAAGAACTCCAGTCTCCTCATTCCCAAGATTTCCATTGTACTTCCCAGGAGGAAGCAACATGGTGAAGTGGACAGCTGCAGATCTTGGAGTCAGTTCATATCCTGCCACTGTGATGCCGAGCAAGTCATTTAACTTCTCTCTGCTCTAAACTCTATGAGTTTCTTCATCTGTTAAATGAGGGGATTGGCCTCCATGACCTCTCAGGTTATTTCCAACTCTAGACTTATGGTCCCCCAAGTCTACCCAGTGAGTGCCTGACTAGTCTAGGATTCCAGCCAACTTTCTCCCTGATGTGTTTGGGTATAAGTGGAGGCCCCCACCTGCTAAGCAACCAGGTAGAACAAAGCAACAGACAGGAAGATCTAGCTTGTGGCTTGAAAAAAGCCAACCATGATAGACGCCCCTGCTCCTTCAATACCTCCCCAGCTCACAGGAGCTCAGATGGGAGCGGTCCAGAAGTAATGTTGGCCATGTTGGCTCATAGAACCATATTTAGAGCTGGATAAGATCATGGAGGTCACCTAGTACAGTCCTCTTTTGGCAAATGGAGGAAACTGAGGTACAAAGAATAGGTAACTTTCCTAAGGTCATACAAATGGACAAATAGACTGGATCTGAACCCAGGTCAATACACTTGCAACTGTACCACCCTGCCTACATGAGCAACTGGCATTCTGATGAGTCTGGAGTTGGAGACTGACAATACTTGGGAAGGGATGCATCCACTGAAGCCAGATCTACTTTTGCTTCTTGAAACATAGGGCTCTCACCATCGCCTGGGGTAGAAATGCTAACAGGAAGTAGGCTGGATGAGGACTGATCTGATCTGGCAGGAGGGGAAAGTTCCATTGCCTTTGTGTGCCCCAGACTTTGCTAGATGGAAATCAATCTCCAGTCTTGCATGAACAAGTCCATTAAGACCATTGCGATCTGTAGCAGATAGGATTTAACATGTCCAAACTTCACTAATACCAAAGCTTAAGAAGTGCGGGGGTTTTGCTGCTATGGTTTTAACTCTTAAAATAGGTAATTTGTAGAAATTGGAGAGGCAGCAGGCTGCTGTGGAGAAAGAAAAGTGGGGAAAGCTTGGGTTCGAGTCTGGTTACTGACACATACTGGCTGGAGGACCTTAGAAAAGCATTCAACCCTCTCCAGCTCATAAAATGAAGAGAAAGTGCTGACTACGTTGGGAGACGTTTCCCGCCCATGGAATTCCCTCTACCAGGGGTGGGGAACCTGCAGCCTGGAGGCCACTTGTGGCCTTCTAGGTCCTTGAGGGAGGCATTTTGACTGAGTCCAAGTTTCCAAGAACAAATCTTTATATTTTAGTTTATTTTGTTTTGTTTTGCTTTGTTTTACTAAGGGGGTTTGTTTGATGAAGTTTAGATTCAGTCAAAGGGCTGCACTTGAGGACCTAGAGGGCCACACAGGTGGCCTCAAGGCCACAGGTTGCCCACCTCTACTACCACTGAAACTGCAGACCTAGTCTGATGGCTGTTTTTCAGTCATGGCTACCTCTTTGTGGCCCCATTTGAGGTTTTCTTGGCAAAGATACTGGAGTGATTTACCATTTCCTTCTTCAGCTCATTTGACAGATGAGGAAATTGAGGCAAACAGGGTTAAATGAGTTGCCCAGGGTCACACAGCTAGTAAGTGTCCGAGGCCAGATTTGACTCAGGTGCTCCTGACTCCAGCGGAGCTCTCTCCACTCATAGTACTACTTAGCTGCCTTGAAAGCCCGTTTAACTAGTCATCCTCCCTCTTAATGGAAGGGGCCTTCCAGCTTCCTCTGTTAAGTAACTGGATCTCAGATCAGAATTCCAGTTTTCTAAGTAACAGGATTTCTTAGAAATGAGCTAGAAGGTGCCTTGGTTTTCCCTTTATCTTGTGGCTGCCCCTACAGAAAGGTGCTTTCCATTTATCTTCTCCAGATCTAACCAACCAAAGTCATTGGAGACAAACACAAGTTCAAGCAGGTCAGAGGCTTGAATGGGAAGTCGTTTGAAGTTGTTGAAGGACAGATGGATCTGAGTTCCAGAAAAGGGTGTGAGGCAGCTTCTGTAAACTCCAGAGATGGGGCAGACTTGGGATCTGCAAAGCAGGAAAGGAAGAATCCTGTGAACAGGGCACTTGGGTGCTGGCAGCAGGACCACAGGAGGGGAGCTGGTGGAATAGGAGGGGAAGAAGAAAGGCTCAGCCTGCCGGTGTCTGCTTGGGACTAACAGCCAAGCTTAGGACTGGGCTCCTAATCAGGCTTTTCTTTTTGATGGGGCTGATGCACAAATAAAAATGTCGTCCTGGAGCGAAGAGAGACTTCACAGAATGGTCCAAGAGAGGGGCTTCTCAAAGGGACAGGGGGCCAGAGCACGCAGCCAGAGGGTGGGGGCCGGTTCCATGACCTGAAGGAGATAAAGAGAATGTTGGAGGCACAAGGGACCAAAAGACAATGAGAAGGAGCCACCGTGGGAGCTGGAGGACCTCGGTTTACCTCCTGGTTCTGTCATTTTTATCCCTAAGCCTCAGGTGCTATACCTGGTAAATGGGGGTGAATAGGGAGTGGGTGAGGGAACCAGCCAACCTGAAAGGCCCCTCCCAGCTCTGACATCCCCTGTTCTCAGGCCCCTCCCAGCTCTGACATCCCCTGTTCTCAGGCCCCTCCCAGCTCTGACATTCTCTTCCCAGGTCCCAGCCAGGTTAAAACTTCTCTTATTTTGCTGGCAGCCTGTACCACTAGATGGCTGCTGAGATGCCCTCACCCTCCAGCAAGTGCAGAGGCTCTGACCAGTTCTGCAACTCCAGAAAGACTGCAAGGAGGAGCCTCCCCCTATTTAGATGCTATCACATAGTCCAGAGTTCACAATGACAGAGGTGAGAAGGAATCTGGGCAGCCTCCTTTGCTTTGGGGACCCAGTTTTTCTTGGACTGCATGAAATCTCCAAGGGTTCCTATTTGTGGCCTTAGGTTTTTTGTGCACCTGTCTATGAGACATATGCTCTGACATCCCTGGGGGAGGGGAACAGAGGCAGCAAGGTGTAGTAGGGAAAGTCCGCTTAGCTGGGATGATCAATGAGAGGCAGCCTTGCACAGGGGGCCATCGGAGGTCCTGGGCTGGAACCCCGGCTCTGCCACTAACCCCTCTGTGACTTTAGGCAAATCGCTTGATCTGTTCTATAAAATAGGAGCTTTGCACTAAATAGTCTCTAAGAGTCCTTATAGATCATTTATACTTTTAACTTTAAACTAGCCATGTGACTGTCATCAGCCATAGTCCCTCTCTTGTCCTGGCCATTCTCAGGAAATTTCCCAATTGCCATCTTGAACTCCCACTCCTTGGTTTCCTAATCTGCAAAGTGATAACAGGAATATTTGCCTAGCCTATCCCCCCAACCCCCACCCTGCCCAAAGCTGTCACAAAGGCACCAATTTGCTTTATTACCTGAGAGATAACCCATTTACACATTAATTAGCCTGCTGTACTTGGAAGAGAAAGATGGGAAATCCAGAGTCCTGAGGATGTGAGGGCAGCTGGCTCAGTGAATAAAATGCCAGGCCTAGAGTCAGGAAGATTCAGCTTCTTGAGTTCAAATCCAGCCTCAGACATTTACTATCTGTGTGACAAATCACCCAGCCCTGCTTGCCTCAGTATCCTCATCTGTAAAAAGGATCTGGAGAAGGAAATGGGAAAACACTCCAGTATCTTTGCCAAGAGAACCCCAAATGGGGGCACAAAGAACTGGACATGACTGAATAGCAAAACCCCCTGTGAGTCTCACCATTAGCAGTGAATGCAATAGGTTTTCATTTTTGGCATCCCCAATCCTTGCCAGTTGGAGGAAACCTATTTCAGTTTCTTTGCCTATAAAATAAGCCTATGATATCTGCTCCACTTACTTCTCAGGACTGTTACCAGAAGAATCAGATGGGGTCACGTATATATTTTTGAGTGTGATACTGGATAAGGAAATGGCCAACCACTCCAGTATCTTTGCCAAGAAAACCCCAAATTGGGTCACAAAGAGTCAGGTGTGACTGAAAGGACTGGACAACAGCAGCATCCACGTTAAACATTTGCTGATCAGTGTAGCCACATTCTTGTACTCTTTTTTCAAACCATCAGGAGATCCAGCTGCCATATCCCAATCTCCTGATCTGCATGGGCTGTCTCTCCAGTCATTTTAACTTTATGCAATTGAAATAGATTTTTAAACCAATGGACCCAACCAATGCTTGAAGTAAACATTTCTTTACTATCTACATCATTTGCAGGATCTTTCACGGCCTTACATCATCTTGGAGCTTTTGTCAGAATGGCTGTTCTGTTAAGAGGAATGTGGTTTTTGTTTTAATCTCGAATCCACAGAACTAAAATATATTTCATGTCTATCATTGGAGCAGTATATTCCTTGTACTCGTTTGCAAAACCACCAAAAGTTGATGCAACTTTGGCCCTTTTATTTTACTGGAGCATCTTGTAATATTCTATACCATAGACTGAGGCATTCTGACATCTCGTCCTGTTCTAGAGTTTGGAGACCACAGTCAATTACATCAAATTTTTGTTCTCGTGTAATAACAAGGCCTTTCTTTTTTGTGTCGGCAATATTTTCACCTTCTGGAGTCTTCTTCCTTTTTGTCCATTTTATTAAGGGCTTAAAGAAAATAACACTCCTGTTGGTAAGACAGCACACTGTAGTGTTACATCTCATTCTGACAAGTTAAGGATGATGATGCAGAATAGTTTGGGGGGGTTGTTTTTGGGGGTACACTAAGTGCTAGATGATCAGGAAAGATTTCATGTGGAAGGGGGCACCTGTCCTGAGTCTTGAAAAAAAATAACAATAATAGCTAATAAGTACTCTACACATTATCACATTAGATCCTTGCAACATCTCTGAGAAGTAAATGTTATTATTATCTCCATTTGTGGAGGAAACTGAGGCAAGCAGAGGTTAAGGGACTTGCCAAGAATCACATAGCTAGTAAGTGTCTGAGGCCAGATTTTTTTTTTAAAGCAATTGGGGTTAAGTAACTTGCTCAAGGTTACATGGCTAGTCATTATTTATGCGTGGGTGCTCATTTTCTGAGGCCGTATTTGATCTCGGGTCATCCCAACTCCGAGGCCGGCGCTCTTACTCACTGAGCCACCTAGCCGCCCCCTGAGGCCAGATTTGAATGCAGGATGTCCTGACTCCAGTGCTCTATGGATTCTAAGATGGGGGGTGGGGAGGAAGTGCTTTCCAGGCTTGGGGAACATCAAGGCACAAACGATGGGAAAAGGAATATTGTTTG